>WSFP011333345.1:0-38590 GCA_009831015.1 Picea engelmannii
TGGCAATGACAGAGCACACAATAAAGTAAGAAAATATACCTTTTCCGAGATGCATCAAACAATTGAAATCATGCTAAATGGAATAAATTAATGTATTAAAAGATCTGATATCCCAATTGACTGACTTATCAAGGAGGGAAAATGATGTATACTTAATAATTATTGATTTGGACATCGTTGGAACCACCATTGAATTCCTAGATCCTAAGTATCTTTCAAACTCTATGCTCATGACTCGAAAAGATTATGAAGAGAAGATTGAAGAATTAAAAAGGACATCAACTAAAAATTTCGATAATATGATGCAATTTACACATGATGACATTGACAACTGGCTTGTCGAATATACAAATAAAAATGAAGACATTGAAAATATATTACAAAACAATTTTTTTGATCTTAGGGAGATTCAAAAGGAGTTATTTAATATTAATATAAAACTAGAAGTAATTGTTTCTCCATTAATGGAATTTATTCAAGAATGGTTGAATACCTCAATCACCAATATCTCCAAAATTCAAATGAAGGTAGTTATGACTAGTAATCCAACCGCAACCAACAAGAATATAAAGGAAGAAACAACAAGCAAATGAAAGGAGAGATACCATCATAGTAATTCCATACTGATCACTTGCTTCTTTCTTTATCTGTTTTCATCTAGTTATTCTTCTTCTTTAAATAGAAAAGTTTAACTGAATCCTGATAATTTTATCTTTGTATTCTTTCTGGATTATGTTGTTCGAGATCCACCCACCTTATTTTTACATTCTACCTTCTTGTATATGTTTTCTTTATGGTCTGTGTGAGCCCCAATCCCATTCCTTTGGACAAACGCCTTTAAATTTCAAAGCATTCTAACAAACTTAATTATTTTTGAAAAATCCTAAGAGAACTAATTCAAGATCAGTTTCGATTTTATTTTATAATTCTGAGTTCTAAATATAAAGTATTTGAAATTGATCCATCATAATCTTATTTTGATTTATACAAGCATTTACCTTATACAAGTTATCTTATGTGTCTGAACCATCTTCTTTTATTTTGATGTGATCAGAAATATTTATATTCACTATGATGGATGTGAGAAAAAAAATTTTATTTTCTGCAATGTGTAATGTGTGAGATTCATGGTCCTTTCTCGGGAATTCTCTTTCAATAAATCTTTTATTTTAAACATTTTAATCTTTCTTTGAGCATAAAATATTGGGCCATTTTAAGGTCCTATATTATTTCTTGATCTTGAATTTATTAAGAATATCATAAGCCAAAGAGGAGTACCACCTCTATAAAAATGCATGAGGGTCCATATCCTATTGAGGTTATCGTTTCGACCCCCATTGATTCAA
The DNA here is from genome assembly GCA_009831015.1 of Picea engelmannii. Classification (NCBI taxonomy): domain Eukaryota; kingdom Viridiplantae; phylum Streptophyta; class Pinopsida; order Pinales; family Pinaceae; genus Picea; species Picea engelmannii. Next base: position 1,347 of record WSFP011333345.1, read on the forward strand.
GCGTCAACATTTTTGGCGACCATACTGGGGAATTGAATTGAAAGATTTGGACTTGGTTTAACATCCTAAAATTACATGACTTTGCCTTAGGATAACCAACCCCAGTTAGAAATTGGATTAAATAATGAATGAAGTATTATTTATCAGCTATATAATCTTGCAATAATAATAGTCGAAACTAGAGAGGAACTAAAGAGGTCTTGGAAAACACTAGTTCAAGAAGAATAAAGATAAATTCTTCGAAGACAAAGGAGAGACAAAAGAAAAGACTGGAGATATGAAAGACGAGATCAAAGAGCACAAGAAAAAGTTTGGAAATGAACTTGGATAAATACAAAGGACCAATCACTAGAAGCAAAGGTAAGTAGTTGTATACTTTAGAAAGTAAAAAATATATTCTTGACGAAAGGATAAGTTTCGACACATGGCATAAAGAAATGAAGAAAGACATGAAGAACCACATGAAGAAATATGTGAAGAACCACATGAAGAAAGACATGAGGAAAGAAGACATGAATAAATGTGAAGGTTTATAAATCCCAGAAGGATAATAGATTATCCTCTTGACCTGTGAGGTCAACAACACAAGCTCCCTATTCTTCCTAAAGGTACTTTGAAAGAATTTTTCGGACATGGAAAAATCAATGCTAAAAGACATATTGATTTGTTTCTAGATGTTTGTGATTTCCATCTTGTCAAGTATGACGATGTAATGGTAAGGTTGTTTCTCCAAACCTTATCGGTCCAAGCCTATGAATGGATACAACATTACCCACCAGATCAATCGGTTCATTCAATGATATTGAAACCATGTTTCTAACTATGTTTGCTCCCCCAGTCGCATATCATACTCTTCTCACTAATGTTACTCAGATTTGTCTAAAGAAGAATGAAAGGATAAGATACTTCAATCTCATATTCAATAAATCTTTGAACAATATTCTTGAAGATAAAATGCCAAATGATCCAATGATACTTGGTTGTTATAAAAATTCCATGCCACCAAATGTTAAGTCTTCCATCAGAACCTCCCAAATGGATACCCTAGAGGAAGAAATGTCTAAAGATACAAAAATGGAGAAAATCATGATTGAAATGGGTTCTCACCTTGACATTATACTCGGAAAAGTACAAAGGCAGATGGGTAATATGAATATTGATAATCAAGGATCTTTCTAGATCGAAAAGGAATAAAGAGCAAAGACTGAGATCAAGTTAAAATCATATCACTCGTAGAGGATTTTTCAAAGGAACTCTACCGGATGTGAAAAAGACCTTGTTGCATCCCAAGAGACTAAGAAAAGGATTGATATTGCATAGATGAATAAAACAATTAGAAAAATAAAAAATGAAATAACCATATTGAGAAGGAACGATAATTACATACCTAATCCAAGAATTTTGATCCCAAAAAAAGAAAGAATCATCCTCAAGAGAAGAGAGTGAGGTTTGAGAATGTTGATAATAAACAAAGAAAGAGGGTCCCCAGATAGCTAATTCCAAATGCAGTGGTTCTTGATGAACCATACAGTGAACAGATAGTTGAAGCAGAAAGTGATTATTTACCAAAACAAGTTTTTGAACCTGTACAGATGGACAGATGTGATACGTCCATGTATATATTTGAAGAAGGACAAGATGACCCTATATTGCAAGAAAATGCTTCCCAAAAATGGGCATTTGTAAATAAGTCCAAAAGAAAAGATAATTCTGAAAAAAGACAAAGAAAAGGATAAAGAGAAAGACAATGAGAAAGAGAATAACAAAAGCATAATAATCAATATCAGATTTAAGAAGCAACATTGGATGCCAAACCCCCTTCAAATGATATATAATTTTATTGATGACCTAAGTAATTTGAGAATTAATATGCCTTTCAGAGAGGTGGTAAATATTCCTCAACAAAGGGAAAATATTTTCAAGTTGTTGGACGAGCCAGCGGAAAGAATTGAAGTAGTTGTCGCAAGACCAAAACAAAATCAAAACACATCAATAATCAAGTTGAAAGGCAAAGTCCCCCCCTTCTATATTTTGATAGAAAACCATGATGTTGCACTCCATAATTTTCTAGTTGATACTGGCATGACAAATAATATCATGCCTTTGGAAGTAATGGAAGAATTGGGTATGAGTTGCACTATATACTATGAAACAAGCAAAATCATTTACGCGATGGATTCTAGGTAGGTGCCAACTTATGGAGAAATTAAATATTTTTTTGCATGGATTATTGTTGCTCCTCATATTATTACAATTTTAAATATTTTAGTGGTGTACCTTCCTCCTGCATATGGAGTTGTCCTCATGAGAGACTGGTCATCCATGATCAGAGGCTATATAATGAATGATGGAAGTTGCATAATGTTTTCGAATAAATATGGAGCAATGATCAAGGTTCCTCGTGAACCTAGGAGACCGTTTTCTTTCAAAAAGAAAGACAACGAGCTAATGGAAGACTATATAGATGTTGGTATCATAAACTATTCCATTCTAGATATAGAACAGATTGAGGATATAGAAAATGAAGATAATAATTTTGCAAGATATTGGAGGATTTCATTCGAGGGAGCTTGCTCAAGATCAAGGAGTGGAGTTGGAATTATCCTTAAAAGCCCAGAAAAAATTGTGCACCCACATGATATCAAACTTGAGTTTTCTTGCACAAATAATGAAGCAGAATATGAGGCTTTGACTCAAGGAATTATTCTTGCATGAGAAATGAAGATCGAACATTTGATCATGACTGGTGACTCTGAGTTGGTAATAAATCGAGTCACTCAGAAATATAATATTAAGAAGGAAAGTCTTAAATTGTATTTCAAAAGAGTAAATGAATTGATGGAGTCATTTTGTTATTTTAATATTTATTTCATTCCAAAGGATAAAAATCAGGAGGCAGATTCATTAGCATTGGAAACTTCATTGTCAAACCCAGATGATGTCGAGAGTGAAACATCTTTCCAGGTAAAATGAGTATTTTTACCTTCGGTACCTGATAACCAGAAGTATATTCAAGTATTTGAAAATGATGAAGACCTAGAAATTTTCTAGTAAATGAAAATGAAGATGAAGATAATGACATTTCCTCTGTGCCGAAGAATTTTGTTTAATATGAATCTCTTTTCACAAGAGATGATCATGCCAAAAATCTCTTGGAATAAGTATCTCTATGAAAAGTTCAAGAAACGAGAAAAGTCAATATTGGGGCTGATAGTTCACCAAAATACATTAACTTGGGAGTGGACTGTACAGTTGATGAATTTGATCAATATGTCACACTCTTCAAATAATATGTTGATGTTGTTGCATGTAGTTATGATGATTTAAAGGCATATGATAAAACAATATTTCATCACATCATCCCATTAAGAGAAGGAGAAAAACCTGTCAAACAGAAGATAAGGATGATGCACCCTAAGTTGAAACCATTGGTGAATATTGAGTTGGAAAAATTGAAGAAATCTAGAATAATATATCCCATCAGGCATTCTGACTTGCTTTTAAATCTAGTGGTTGTGAGAAAGAATACTAGAGAGATTCAGATGTGTGTGGATTTCAAGGATATTAATAAATCAAGTATAAAGGACAATTATCCTCTGCCTAACATGGAATTCCTTCTCCAACAAGTTACTGGATCTACATGTATGTTCATGTTAGATGGTTTTTCTGGATATAATCAAGTTTTGGTTGTAGAGGAAGAGAGAGTGAAGACAAATTTCATAACACCTTGGGAGACATATGCATATGCTTGCATGACCTTTGGTTTGAAGAATGTTGGAGCTACGTTTTAGAGAGATATGGATCGTGATTTTGAGGGATTTATAGGGAAATTCATGGTGGATTACCAAAATGATTTGACAGTTCATTCAAATACAAGAAAATATCACATTCATCATCTGAGGAAAGTATTTGAGAGATGCATATTATTTGGAGTTTCTTTGAATCCAAAGAAATGTGTGTTTGTTGTGACTGAAGGAAAGTTATTTGGGAATATTGTGAGAAAATAAGGAATTTATATTTACCTATAGAGGATTATAGATATTAATGAGATCAACCATCCATCATCTAAAAAAGGATTCCAATCATTTTTTGGAAAAATCAATTTTGTGCGAAGATTTTTCCCTGATTACGCAAGTATTATAAAACCAATCAATGCATTGTTAAAAAGGGACCAAAGGTTCAAATGGAATTCAGATACACATCAATCCTTTAGTAACATCAAAAGGCAAATCACTATATCCCCAGTCCTTATTAGTCTGGATTTTCAAAGATATTTCATCATGTATTCATTTGCAATAGAAATTGTGGTGGCATTTGTCCTTACTCAAAGAAATTCCAAGGGTGAATAATTACCAATCAGTTTCATGAGAAAAACTCTTCATGATTATGAATTAAGATATTTGGAATTGGAGAAACAAGCCCTATCTCTTGTAAAGGAATTAGCACACTTCCAAACTTATATATTAAATTCTCTTGGCATTGCATATGTTTTATCTTCTCCTATTAAGATGCTTTTAAATAAGCAATCGAGAGAAGGGAAATGGACAAATTGGTTGGAGAAAATACAAGAATATGACATTGAAATCAATCCTCTAAAATCATTTAAAGGGAAAGGAATGTGAAAGCTCATTGTGAATGATGATTCTTTGAATAGAGTAGTTTCGGTTTCAATTGGAAAACCTATATCTGGTTATGAATGGTACAAAGATATTGTGTTTTATTTAAATTCTGGACAATTTCGTGTCACCATGACTCCAAAGGAAAGAAGAGAATTAAATATGAAATCAAACCAATATGTATTTATTGGTGAAATCGTATTCAAAAGGAATTATGATGGTATGTTATTAATATGTGTTGATGAAAAGAGAGCTCAAGAATTAATACAAGAATTTCATGAAGGCATATGTGGGGGAAATTTTGTGCCTACTGCTACAATGCATAAAATAATAAGAGACGGATTTTATTGGCCTTAAATTTTCAAGGACTCATATGATATGGGGAGAAAATGATTCTCTTGTCAACAATTTTTAGGGAAGATGAAAATATCTGCAATGCCATTATAACACATATATGCAGAACAACCTTTCTCCCAATGGGGATTGGACACCATTGGACCAATAAATCCAAAGTCAAGTAAAAGGAATATATGCATTCTCACTGCTACGTATTATTTCACAAAATGTCAAGAAGCAGTGGCATTAAAAAGGGCTAACTCTAAAAAATTGATTAAATTCCTCAAAGATAATATACTGTCAAGATTTGGTGTTCCAGAAAAATCCATTACTTACAATGGTTCAATTTTCATCGGGTCAAAATTTACATAATTTTGTGGAAAGTATGGCATCATAATGGGACAATATTCAAACTATTATCCACAAGGGGATGGTCTTGTTGAATCTACCAATAAGACACGTATTCATATTTTAAAGAAAATTATTGATCAGAATCAGAAGAATTGGCATTTGAAATTAACGGAAACTTTTTGGGTGAGCAGAATGATTCTGAAAGACAACACTGGGATGTTTTTGTATATGTTGGTTTACGAGAAGGAAGCAAAAATTCCAATAAACCTTGACTAAATTCCTTGACTTATGCATTTAACACAGAGGATGTTCAAGATATTACTCCTATGCAAAAGATATTAAATCAATTATTGAGATTGGAAGAAGAACGAAGTGAAGATTTGCATAGAACATCTCATAGGCAGAAGAGTGTCAAAAGATATTTTGATCAGAGCACAACAGTAAAAAAAATTCAAAAAGGTGAACCGGTGTTACTCTGGAACAAAGATAAGGAGAAACTATCAATGCACACAAAGTTTGAAGCACTCTGGATCGGACCATAAATCATTGAAAAAATATTGGGTTTCAATTAATATATGCTCGAAAACATGAAGGGGAAAATGTTAATGTTTCTTGTCAATGGGAGACACCTAAAAAAAGTTTTTGCCTAAATTTTTCTCTTCTCCTTGTACATATTGTTTTTCATTATGTACATCCTTACTGTTTCAACTCCATTGCCCAAAGGATAAAAAAATTGGTCATGAATATTTTGGATTCTTGACAACCCACAGGGGGTTATCATCCCATAGTTGGAGCTAGTTGTTGAACCCCTTTCGTGATTTTTTTCCCATCCCTTATTCTATTTTCCCACCTCTTTTAATACATTTTATTTCCCCCTTCTATATTTTCCCTTTTCGCATATTATTTTTATCCCTTATTTTTTTTCCCTTTCTTGGAACTACTATACTCAGTCAATTTTCACATTCATGAACCTTCGGACTCGCAGACTCTCGCACTTGCATTATATTTTGCTCACCTATGTATAATTCCACCCAACACTTAGAATGATTTTGCGTTTCAGACTTTTGGACCTGCAAATGTACGTGATGTACTTCCACATTCTCTATTGTTCACCTGATACTTCTCGATACTTATCCATTTCATACACTCGGAATTTTGTACTTGCAAACATTCAGACTTGCATATTTTCCTTTTCATATTAGTCGCCAATGCTGATGCTCCACCATTACATGTCCCTTCACATTATCCGATGTCACATTTATTGTTATCCCTACGGACCCAACTACCAAATTTATTGTTGAAGTGGTTGTTAATTAATGATGTTGTTACCAAGGTTACTAATAGTTATTTTGAGTTAATGTTTCCTTAAAAAGAAATATAACTCAAGTTTATTTTACTATGCAAAATAATAGCTCAAGAAAAAGTTGTTGAGCTTCACTAGGACAGCCATGAGAAAGCAATCATTCTGTGGGGATACCATGAACCTCTTTTCTAGGGAAGATCAGAATTATCATTGGTCCTTCTCCTACTGGTATTACTCGAAATTGTTGGATAAAGAAAACAACAAAGTATGGACGTTAGGAATATTTCTCACCGGATGTGTTCCAGAAGCCTTTGAGTGCAAGGACAATGTCACTTGGTGCATCGATAAGCTCATTCAAAATAGAAGAGTTGTTGCACTACATAATAGTTCTTCTATCTCATTGGCACCGTCAATATTCAGAGAAATGTTGAAATTTCCATAGACAAACCTGGTCTATAAATGAGAGGAAGAAAGAAACTTCAAAAAAGAAAGAACAATGGCTTAGAGATTCTTCAAGAATATCTGCATGATCCCGTGAAAATGCATAAAGACATATCAATAATTCATATAAGTTATTTAAAGAATCCCTATAAGGAAATTGTCTAGTTATTTACTCGAATTGTTGGCTAGGATTCTACAAAAACAATTCCTCAACTAGCATTTTTATTGCATTTCATTGTTCATGAAAATTCTATCTTCAACTGGGAGAAGATAATATCGAATGAAATCATTGAACAAATCACTAATTTCAAATATGATAAAAGGTTTTACATATCATCTTATTTGATATTTCCCATTACATATTGTCATACTTTTGAGGGCTTAAACATTGCCTGAAGAATTAAAATAAAGGTGGACCATGTGACTATGTGGTACTAAGCTTTATGGATGCAGAGAGTCAACCATCATTTTTATGAAGTGTATTCATGTTTTGTATCTAAATTCAAGAAATTTTTATTTTGAAAAGACACTTTGTGGTTATCGTTGGAAGTTGTAGTTTTTCTGAAGGGAAGAGAAGTTCTGGGGGGAAATGGAAGATTATAATGTCATCAGGGTTTTGTGCTCTACTGAAAAACTTATCTTCCTTCCCTATTATATATCTGAAAAACTGTTTTTCATTGAAATAGCCCAGAAATATAAATTTTGGTTCCATACTTTATCTGAGAAAAGGAAAAAGAAATTCATACCTCTCCCACAGAAAGTTGGTGAAATTCTTCTCCAGGGAATTTCCAAAATAGATGAATATGTTGCTTATTTAGAGAATTATGATCTGAAATTCACAGAAAAAATCAAGGGTTTCGACCCAAATCACATTTTTTTATAATCATTTTCTTTCATTTGGGCTCAGCCCTACACTTTTAAAATCGACCATTGGTAAAGAAGAAGAAAATGGTAGTCACCATCCTAGTGATCAAGAAGCTGACAAAAATTCTGAAGACATAGAAATTGTCATAAGAACTATTGAGAAACATAAACAAAAAGATAAACCCTCAAATGAAAAAAGTTTCCAATCACCAGCTATCTCTAGAAGAAGTGCCTTGCTAAAGGAAAATCCACAGCCAGGAACATCCCATGTAAGAAAAGTGTAGAGAAATAATTTAGGAGATGATGAAGATAGGAACCCTCCTAAAGGGAACTTGGAGAATCCCCATAAACTAAAGGTCAAAATAAAAAGAACCATTTCACAGCAGGAAGGGGATGAGACACATGCTCAGGAAGATGACTTATTATTGGATAGCATGGACCTATATGTAGATATTGAAAACATTACTTTCCCATGTATTGAAGTATCATCTGTGTTAGCACTCTGTAAATTTTGTCTGGCTGAATAGACAAACGACAAAGGTAACTGTTTCAACCTACTTTAGGGCTGGGCACTAGCTTGCTCAACTCAGAGAGGGATATCTCTTGTCACTTGATTTTCTTTTAATAATCAATGGATAGATTTAGTTTTTTGGGGGTTTTATACAGTTGTTGGTGAAGGAAAGGGGGTGACATTTGGGTCTATGGAGTCGAAAATGAATAAAGAAGTGGCAGGCCATTAGAACTATATAGAGGAGAAAGGATAAATGAGGCAATGAGTCTGAGTTTTTAAAACTGAAATATGCATGGTGAAAGAGGAAAAAGAAAACAAAGAACTGCATTAGATCATATTGAAATGAATTCTGAATTAGTTAAGAAGAAGATTACATCATTTAAATTGCTAAGTCGAGAGAATCATAAGACGAATTATGGACTCTCAACTCTCCAATTTAAAAAAAGGGAAATTTAAATGGGATTTCAAAGACACAAGAAATACACACTATGAGAGAAAACAGAACTCATATCACAACCATTAGAATCTTTTCATAAACAGTTCAAAAATCTTCTACATTGTATATTCACTTTAGCTCCATGGATTTACAAAGTCTTCTTGCTATGAGGGTAGGCCCCTCTTCGGTCCTTCCAACCTTTATTTATCTTTGTAATAGTATATATATGTAGATTACATCTAGGATTCAAAATGAATCATCTTCCCCAAAGTTCTAAAAATAGTTGTCGGTTACAAAAGAGTAACGTATAACCACCAAACTCCTATTATCTAGGGGACGTTATAAACAAAATTGACATATTTGAGGTTTTTTATTTGAAATCCATTTGTCAATATTATTACAAAATTCTCCGACACACACTAAATTTAGCCTGCAATCTATTTCATCTTGGCAATTTCTTCTTTTAACATATCAAGCCATGCAAGTTGGTTTTCCCCAACGCTTTCAACCACCTCAATTTTTACCTCTGTATTATGACACTTGCTATGTTTCCTCTTGACAGATCGTGTATGGTGTTCACCTGTGTGTTCGTTGTTGATTAAATCCTTCATGATGGGATTTAATCTGACCTCTTCTTCCACTCTGGACTCTCCCGAAGGCTTTGTATAAAATTTTGTTGCTAAGATTCGAACAATCAATTCCTCTCTCTTCTTCAATGATGAATTTGTCATATTAGTTGAAAACCCTGGTTCACTAGAGGCCACTTGGTATGTCGTATCCATTTTCCCTAGTTTTGCAGAAAGCACAAATGTATATTCCTTAGCTGAATGATCCAACCTATGATAACATCATTCTGAAATAGAACATTAATTTCCCAAAAAAAAGTAATGTAACCCATGTTTTGAATGTTAATCGTCATTGAGTGCCAATCATGAAATACTGACAAGAGTACTTGTAGGTACATGGATTTATTGCATTTGGACAATCTATTTCGAATGATGAGCCTTCAATTTGGTTATCCGACAACGCTCACCTGGCATTGCACGGACGATAAGTACTTGAACAAGTGGTGTGGGATGATTTGATTGGTCGTCACTTTCCTCTCTCCACATGTGACCTTTAGATTTGACATATTTAATGATATTAGAACACGTGACATTGGGGCGTGGTTGAGCGGTTTCGCACTCACCTGCTTTTATTCATGATATGCTTCTAGAGGTGCCATGTGTCTATGGGTTGAAACCATGGTATTTTCCCCGGCCCTCTCTCTAGCACTTAACATCTGCATTATTTCTTCACCTGATATGTCTCCTGACCGTCGATCTGGGCTTATTAATATCTATGGCCCGTCGGGTCCCATCACTCCTATGTCTCCACCGATTTTAATCATGTCCACCAGATATGACCCCACCTGCTAATTTAACACTCCTCTATACTGATTTAGCACTCTGCCAAATCTCAATATTTGGGTCCCGATAAATTATTATAGTGATAACATAGGCTCCAACTGGGGATGTTACCCTCCCTGTGAGGTAGAAAGAACTTGTAGACCAGGTGCCAAATCCATTGGGTTGCTCCCAAAACACGTGTATGTCTCGTGTTCCAACCTGTCACTAGTGTCTTTTGAAAACCAAACTCTACACACTACTATCCATTGGCTATTGAATATACCGCTAGAAATGTGACTGTATACACTACTAGAAATCCAAAAATTGCTTGACCAACAAGCTTGTTTGCACTTACCTACCCTAAAATTATTGAAATGAATACTCAATCAAGTGATGCTAAAGTGCCAATACATCCAATCAAGCAATTGGATTCCCAATTTTTCTCCGCTCACATCTTTCTTAAGTAGGTAGACAAATGTAAAAGATGGAAGTTGAAAGAAAAATTTGAATCCAAAACCCGAGCTTATGAATGAAACAAACTCCTCCTTCACTGCGGACTTTAATAGAATGGCCACAAGATCTTGAAAATCATGGAAAATCATTTCTTCTTGATGAGAAAAAACAGAAAGACAAGCCTTTTTCATAAGTGTTTGTTTCTCTTGCTCTATTTCTTCAGTTCTAGGAACACTTTCAAATGAAATTTCAGCGATAGGTTTGTCTAATATTCTGTGCATGTCAACAAAAAAATTCATACATCCTTGAACATCTTTAAATATGATAGCCATACTATGTGCATCAGGGTTATCTTCTTGTTCATCAAATGGTTCTGATTTGGTTTTATTAATCTTCTGGAAATTTGCTTGAGTACTGCCATTTTGGCTCTCAAATGAATGAATGGAAATGAGTTTATGTTCATAACCTTCTTGCAAATGTGAAAAGCGAACATCGTGTACTATTTCATAGTCCAAAGTTCCCATGGATGTATTTTCAAAACCATGATTTTTAAATGAATCAAACCAAACCACCACCTCTTCATTATCTTTATGTATTTATGATTGAGAAATGGCATATGTTGTTTTGTTTATTTCTTGAAACTCTATGTAATTTGCTTGTTCACTGCTTGAAGTTTCCATAGATGCATTTTCATAATCCTCATCCATCTCTAGGCCATTTAGAAATTGGACCACCACATCATTCTTAGGGGAAGAAAGGAAACTTTGAAATACTTTGCCTTGCTAGAAATCTTGTTGCACACTTATATTAGTTTCAGAGGGAAGAAAATAGCCTTTAAAAACAATTTCTTGATCAAGTTCATCTTCTTTTTTAGGCTGATAGCTAAGCACAGGCTGCAAATCTGAACTAAAGTAACCTTCCATGTGATCAGTCGCATGATCAATAAACGTATGAGAAGGTTGTTGGTCTTGTTCATAGATAACAATTTGCTCGTGTAAAATAGTGCCATTGTAAATGCAATCAGACTTTCCTTATTCCTTTGTTATCTCACGATTTGCTTTCAACAATTCAAAAGAAGAAAAACATAGAGGAAGATAGTTTTCATTTTCAAGTCCATTTCTTTCTAAATATTCTACATCATGTCTGGAGGATTTTCAATTTGAAACATTATAAACATTTTGTTTCAGCAATTTGAAAGAAGAAAAACACAATGGCAAGGTTCTTTAACCTAATTCAAAACCTTCTTCGTTTTCTTCACTGTTGTTATATGCACAATTTTCAATTTCTTTGGATGACTGAACACACTCATTTTTAGATTCATCTTCGACCAATGGCTGCAATTTTGAACTAACAAGACCTTCTACATAACAAGTAATAGAGGCATCAACCATATGAGAAGATTGTTGCAATATCTTGTCAAATTGTTCTGGTGAATCAGTGAGATTTGGCCTCAACACACATTCATCTGCTTCAATGATAATCTTAGAATTTTCTTTCAATAATTTAAATGAAGAAAAGCACAAAGGTAAGGAATTCCCTTCAACTGATTTAGTACTTTCTTCTTTGTAATTGTGATATGTAGGCTAATTTCTCTCATGGCACTGCTGAAAAGGGAAATTTTCTGATAGAGAACATACAAATTGTTATTCTAGGAAGTCAACATCACAATAATCATGGTATTCATCATATATAGGAAAATCAGCAACATCTGCAATGTTATCTAACAAGAAAAAACTTGGAGCATCAACCTGCTCTTCAACAAACTGATTTGCAAACTCATTTTTTCGACCGTCTACAAATGAATACATAAAGCAATCAGCCCTATGCTTATCATGGAATGGATCAACACCTCCTCATTCAACAAATGGAATAAAAATTTCTTCAAAATCATTGGCATTAAAAACTTCAGGAGGGAATATGATATTATCAAATCTACGCTCAAGATCACAATCAATTATTTCATGTTCATATTCAATTTCACGTTCTTGAGCATCTGAACTCTCATTTTGAATCTGTTCACATGCTTGGATATTGTGTTGAATCTCCTGAACATCATTAAACATTTTTTGTAAGGAGTTAGGTCTTCTTTCCATCAGAAGGAAGGACAAATTTGGATGAAGGTTTGTTGTATAATGGAGCATGACAACAGCTTCAGTGGGTTGAATTTCTTTGGGAAAATTGTAATAGATGTTGGAAAACCTTCTACTAAATATAGAAATAACTTCATCGCTCTGTCCTTTTAAGGCATAGAACTCTATAAGTTGTAGATCCAAATATTTCTTTCTGCCCCAAAATTTAAAAAAAATATTCTTCAATTCCTCCCATGAGATAATTGTCTCTGTCTGCAAATGTTTAAACCAGTATTTGGTGTCTCCTTTCAAGGATTGAGAGAAGGCCCTCATACAAACATCCTCATGATCAATCTCAAACAAATCTATAAAATTCTCAAACCCTTGGATGTGCTTTTCAGCTGATATGGCATCAGGTTCCCCGTCAAACATGGGTAGGTACTCATAGTACTTTGGAGGAAAATCATGTAGGATGTGAGGTAGCTTTAAGGGTCTGTATATATGCTGAGTTTTGGAGGGTGTTGGATCAAGTATAGGAGGTGAAATATCAGATTTGGTTTCATGATTATCATATGGTTCAGGTGGGAGATTTTGATAGAAGTCAGTAATAAACTAAGGAGATATTTGTATAATCTCAAGAGGAGGATATGCAATTTCAGTATAATTATGATCATTATTTGCATCTAGTAGGTGAAGGAAAAATTGTCTATCTTGTTTAGGAAAGGACCAGAGGCAACTTACAACAAACAATAAAATGATTTGGAAAAAATCCAATCATAAGTACGTGTTTTCTTTCATAATGCCTTTTCATACCTCTGTCAAGGGATCTCATGTTCTAGTGGAATCTCTACATTACATTTGAAGCTTGAGTGGACTTTCCAATAATGTTTTGGAAGATGGATTCTGCATTGAGAGTGGAGTCGCCATTGAAAATTTAAATTTCTAGATTCTTCTACTAGTGGAATCATCTTCAAACTGATTTTTGATGTGTTGAGTCACTAGAGTAGGAATATAGCCAATTTTTGCCTAAGTGTCTGTTGTTCTCAAACCTTAGAACTCAACCATGTCATTTTTTCCCAGGGAAAATTTTCCAATTTCATCCCCGGAAACAACGCCAAAATTTTATCACTCTGTAAAAAATTTCCGGCTAAATAGACAAATGACAGAGGTAACTATTCAACCTACTTTAGGGCTAGGCACTAGCCTACTCAACTCAGAGAGGGATCTCTCTTGTCACTTGATGTTATTTTAGTAATCATTGGCTAGATTTAGTTTGTTTGGGGGTTTTATACAGTTGCTAGCGAAGGAAAGGGGGTGACATTTGGGGCTATGGAGTCGAAATGAACAAAGCAGTGGCAGGCCATTAGAACTATATAGAGGAGAAAGGATAAATGAGGCAATGAGTCTGAGTTTTCAAAATTGAAATATGCATGGTGAAATAGGAAAAAGAAAACAAAGAACTGCATCAGAGCATATTGAAATGAATTCTTAATTAGTTAAGAAGAAGATTACATCATTTAAATTTCTAAGTCGACAACATCATAAGAAAAATTATGGACTCTTAAATCTCCAATTTAAAAAGAGGGAAGTGTAAATGGGATTTCAAAGACACAAGAAATACACACTATGAGAGAAAACATAAATCATATCAGAGCCATTAGAATCTTTTCATAAACAGTTCAAAAAGATTCTACATTGTATATTCACTTTAGCTCCATGGATTTACAAAGTATTCCTGCTACGAGGGCAGGCCCCTCTTCGGTCCGTCCAACCTTTATTTATCTTTGTAATAGTATATATAGGTAGATTACATCTGGGATTCAAAATGAATCATCTTCCCCAAAGTTCTAAAAATAGTTGTCGGTTACAAAAGAGTAACGTACAACCACCGAACTCTTATTTTCTAGGGGACGTTATAAACAAAATTGACATATTTGAGGCTTTTTCTTTGAAATCCATTTGTCAATATTATTAAAAAATTATCTGACACACACTAAATTTAGCCTGCAATCTATTTCATCTTGGCAATTTCTTCTTTTAACGTATCAAGCCATGTAGGTTGGTTTTCCCCAACGCTTTCAACCACCTCAATTTTTACCTCTGTCTTATGATGCTTGCTCTGTTTCCTCTTGACAGATCATGTATGGTGTTTGCATGTGTGTCCGTTGATGATTAAATCCTTCATGATGGGATTTAATCTGACCTCTTCTTCTGCTCCGAGCTCTCCCGAAGGCTTTGTATAAAATTTTGTTGCTAAGATTCGAGCAATCAATTCCTCTCTCTTCTTCAATGACGAATTTGTCATATTAGTTGAAAAACCTGGTTCACTAGAGGCCACTTGGTCTTTCATATCCATTTTCCCTGGTTTCACAGAAAGCACGAATGTATCTTCCTTAGTTGAATGATCTGACCTATGATAACACCATTATGAAATAAAACATTAATTGCCCAAAACAGAGTAATGTAACCCATGTTTTGAATGATAATCTTCATTGAGTGCCAATCATGAACTACTGACAAGAGTACTTGCAAGTACATGGGTTTATCACGCTTGGACAATCTATTTCAAATGATGAGCCTTCAAGTTGGTTATCTGGCGGCGCTCACCTAGCATTGCACGAACGCGAAGTACTCAAACAAATGGTGTGAGATGATTTGGCTGGCCGTCACTTTACTCTCTCCACATGTGACCTTTATATTTGACATATTTAATGATATTAGAACACATGACATCGGGGTGTGGTTGAGCAATTTCACATTTACTCGCTTTTCTCCTCGATATGATTATGGAGGTGCCATGTGTCTATGGGTTGAAACCGCGGTATTTTCCCTGGCCCACTCTCTATTTCTTAACCTCCACATTGTTTCTTCGCTTGATATGTCTCCTAACTGTCGATCTGGGCTGCTCAAGATCTATGGTCCGTCGGGTCCCATCACTCCTACGTCTCCTCCGATTTTAACCCTGTCTACCATATATGACCCCACCCACTAATTTAACACTCCTCTATACTGATTTAGCGTTCCGCCAAATCTCAAGATTTGGGTCCCAAGAAATTATTATAGTGATAACAAGCTCGAGGAAATGTACATCCTGTCTCCACACTCATGATCGAGGACGAAACATTTTCTAAAGAGGAAACATTTGTTGTGCAAAATGCATATTTTGATAAGGAATCTAATAAATTAGTTTTCGAAAGAACTACAAAGAGTAAGAGCGGGAAGCTACGATCTACCATTGACACACGAGATATGTTACCTTCAAAATTTTCATCCATTCATAGATTTATAGGAGGCACACTCGATGTTTCAATCACACATATAGAAGAAGAGAATGCCCAGTTGAAAGAAAGAATTAAATAGTTGGAGGCAACCCTCATGCCTCCACCTATTCTGGATTCTCCTATTACCATGATTCATCCTGGAAAGGGTCTTCAAGAAAACACAAAATCAAGTTTGAGGGTCAAAGGAATTTCCAGTTTAATCACAACCACCCATCATTTTGTTGAAAAAAATATTAAGAAAATAATTTCATTAATTATATAATTGTGGGATATGGCCAATATTTTTTCTTCTCTTTGCTTAAGAATTCAAAATACCAAAGAATATTTAAACTCAGATTTGAAAAACAATGAAGGGTTCTACACTAATGGAGTTGTGATGTTCACAAGTAGAGTTTTGGAAATGACAGAGCAGACGAGAAAGAAATAAAATCTACCTTCTTCGAGC
This sequence comes from Picea engelmannii, assembly GCA_009831015.1. Classification (NCBI taxonomy): domain Eukaryota; kingdom Viridiplantae; phylum Streptophyta; class Pinopsida; order Pinales; family Pinaceae; genus Picea; species Picea engelmannii. Next base: position 17,841 of record WSFP011333345.1, read on the forward strand.
TATATCAAACAATTTAAATAATGTTGGGTGGAACAAATTAATGTATTAAAAGGTTTGATATCCCAATTGACCGACTTATCAAGGAGGAAAAATGAAGCATACTTAAGAATTCTTAATTTGGACATTGTTGGAACCACCATTGAAGTATCATATCCTAAGTATCTTTCAAAATCTATTATCATGACTCCACAATATTTTGAAGAGCATATTGAAGAATTAAAAAGGACATTGGCTGAAAAGTTCGATAATATGATGGAATTTACACATGATGACTTTGACAGTTGGCTTGTCGAATATAAAAATAAAAATGAAGACATTGAAAATATATTACAAAATTTGTCTGATGATCTTAGGGAGATTGAAAAAGGAGTTATTTAATATTAAGATAAAACAAGAAGTAATCGTTGCTCCATTAAGGGACTTTATTCAAGAATGGTTGAATACCTCAATCACCAAAATCTTCAAAATTCCAACGAAGGTAGTTATGACCGTTAATCCAACTGCAACCAGAAAGAGTATAAACGAAGAAACAATAAGAAAATAAAAGGAGAGATACCATCATAGTAAGTCCATATTGATCACATGATTCGTTCTTTATCAATTTTCATACAGTTATTCTTCTTCTTTAAATAGAAAAGTTTAACTGAATCCTGATAATTTTCTCTTTGTCTTCTTTCCAGATTCTACTATTTAACATCCACCCACCTTCTTATTTCTACGTTCTACCTTCTTGTATATGTTTTCTTTATGGTTCGTGGGAGCCCCAATCCCATCCTTTGGACAAACGCCTTTAAATTTCAAAGCATTGTAACAGACTTTATTATTTTTTAGAAATCCCAAGATAAATAATTTGGGATCAATTTCGACTATATTTTATAATTTTGAGTTTTGAATATAAAGTATTTGAAATTGATCCATCATAATCTTCTTTTGAGCTATACAATTCTTTACTCTATTAAAGTTCTCCTATGCGTATGTACCATCTTCTTTTATTTTGATGTGATCATAAATCTTTATTTTCACTATGATGGATGTGAGGAAATTTTGCTTATTTTATGCAATGTGTAATGTGTGAGATTCTTGGTCCTTTCTCAAGAATTCTATTTCAATAAATCTTTTATTTTCAACATTTTAATATTTCTTTGAGCATAAAAGATTGGGCCATTTTAAGGTCCTCTATTATTTATTGATCTTGAAGTTATTAAGAATATCATAAGCCAAAGAGGAGTACCACCTCTATAAAAATGCAAGAGGATCCATATCCTCGTGAGGTTTCTGTTTCAACCCTGACGGATTCAAGTGTCAACAAATACCAAGATACCAATATTGTCAATATATGCTTCTAATCAATGTATCATAACATCCAATGCATCTACCTCAAACATGTACCATAGAATATGTCTCACACCATGCACCAAATATGTGCCTCAAGAATATACCAATGCCTCAACATGATACCAAAGAAATTACCATCACATTATAAACATGTAACCTGTAGATTTTAACCTTGTACAATTATTTACTGCAAACAGATTTTCAATAAAAGAACATGAAAGATACAATGGAAAATACACACATTACACAAATATTTTTCCCCTGGAAACCCAAATCGGGAAAACCAACATCTTCTATATTCATTCACTTCATACGTTTTTTAAAATACAATATACATATAGGATCCAGTGGAATCCAAAACCCTATTCCAATGAATTATATTAGTCAACAACCCTAATTCCTTAACCATAAATAGAAAACCATCGGTGAAAAACAATGTGCTAAAAAATCGCCCAAAAATGGACACAAAAATCGATAAACAAAAAATTGGGAGCACTGTCTGCAAACCCCTTGGACAGGGAGGCTCTACCCCCCTCTTACCCCACTACATTCTCGACGCAACGTAGACACTAGTTCTAGTCGTGCAAATAATATAAAACATAACCAATATATACCTCAAACCATGTGCCTCAAGTATGTACCAACAACCATAAACCATGTGCCAAGAGATACCATCAAACATGTGCCATATCACTCATATACCATACATTCCAAGTAGCCAAGATGTGTCAATGTCTCAATAATATGCCTCAAGCATGCACCATAACAACCAAGATCATATACCAAGTATATGCCTCACACATGTACCAATCATCATAAAGATGTGCCTCTAACAATGAACCATAAAAGCCATACACAATGTACCAAGGATATATCTCAAGCATGTATGTACCTCAATCATATGCATCCATGTACCCAAGAGGCCTCCATGCCTTAAGAATGTGCCAAACCATCCATGATAAATACACATAAAAATGTACCTTTAATCCTGAAGAGGACATGGTACACATCATCTCAGACCAACAAACCTTCCTCAACTTCAGAATCAACAAGATGTCACCTTCTTCAAGATTTTTCAAAAGCATATGCTACTTGCTCCACCATGAACCGTGGATTTCTGCTACTTTCTCTAATGTGACCCACGGATGTACGCCACTTTCTCCACTGTGACCCATGGATATCTGCTACTTTATCCACAGTGTCTTGTGGATGTCTGCTACTTTCTCCACTGTGACCCACGGATGTCCACTACTTTCTCCATTGTGACCCATGAATAAACCTCAGAAATCTAGTTTGATCATTTCAGACTTTTCCCTTCAGTTTCATTCGTTGCCTTAGAGTTATCAAACTTCGCTACCTCAAATATGCTACGGAATATTTACCAAAAACATCACTTGAAAGATAGATAATCATTGAACTTGTGTGTGTTCTCATGAAGGATTTATTGTGGTGTATTTATAATTTTTCAAGATAACTTATTTCCTTACTTTAGGGATTTATTGTTACAAACACTTTACCCTTTGACTAAGACTTGTAATTGTTTAGGGGCTTCATAACCATTCTTCGGGGCTTCCAACTTCACAAGGCCATAACTCCTCAATCGTGGGGAACCACGTGGCTACCACCTATCACCGGAAATGAAATGACGAGTACTATCCATATATGAATGTATTACCTACATTTACATTGTTGTTCATGTCCTTATTCCTTGATCAACTTTAGGTTCTGTAACCACACCTCTAGGGATTCTTGTATACTTCTTCAAATGCACCCATTACACCTATTGGCATCAACCACTCGTGTTGACATCAATGACAACTAACTTACCATCAATATTGATTACAACTCTGGGGTATCTCAAACACTCCAAGAGTTGATATCAATGACAACCAATTGTCCAACATTAACTCCTTGCACCTGATTAATGTCTTTTCCAGATTGGCTAATGCATCATCAAATTCATCCCCATATGTTCTAAAATCATCCATATTTATTTCCACATTGTCATGAACAAGATCATAGAATATACCTATAACGGCTCGTTGAAAGGTGGCGTGGGAATTGCATAACCTGAATGGTAGAAAATAGTAGTATAATTTCCCCCAAGAATAGGTGAACGTTGTTTTCTCTTCGTCTTCAAGGGAGATTTGGATCTAGTTGGATCCAATGAAACCATCAAGGAAAGAAAAACACTTTTTTCCTGTGAGTGTGTCCAGGACCTGGTCGATAAATGATAATGGTAAGTGATATTTATGTGTTGCTTTATTCAATTCTTGATAATCTACAAAAATCCTCCACTTACCCTTTTTCCTTGATACCATGACAAGAAGGGAGACCCACTGGATATCAGAAATGGGATAGATGAAGTTATTTGTAAGCAATTTCTATAGCTTGTCTTTGACTGTGTTTTCATTTCCAAGTTCATCCAGCGTTGAGGTTGACAAATGGGTATGACTGCTTCCTTAATATGTATATGATGTGTACATAGGTCAGGGTCGATCCCCTTCATGTCAGAGTAATCCCAGACGAAGGAATCACTATGCTTCTATAGCAATTGAACCAATCACTCTGTTTTTTGTTCGGTTAGTCCTTGGTTGATTTTCAAGGTTTTCCCTAGGCTAATTTCTATGGTTTATATCAGGGATCCTTGGTATTTTTCTTATAAAGGTTCATGTTTAATAGGTGAGATGCTTGTGGAGGATAAGGAAATATGAGTTTCTTGTTTCATAATATTCTCAATAAGATATGTGTTTTGTGAGGAAGAGGAGGAGGCTATAAAATCATTGATTTCATCATCCTTTGTTTTATCTCTTATGGCTAGGTATTGATCTATGGATAGGACCTAATGGGCTTCCTCTTCTTGATCATTTTCCTCTCTTTCAACCCAAAGTGGTGTTTCTAAATTTGTGTTTGATTTGGTAGGAGTGTAGATATTTAATTGTTTGGTGGATTTCTCATTGGAAATAGTCATGTTTCCTAACTTACAACTAATGTAGGCATTGATAGTGGCCAACCACATTTGTCCCAAGATTAAAGGATACCTGCCCAGAGAGGTTTTAGGTTGTAGGACCATGAATTCAGCAGTATATTCCCATGAATCCACATATATCACTACATATTCTATAATTCCTTCTTGTTTAATGGTGGATCTATCAACGAGTTGAAGTACAGTGGGGGTTCCCCTAAGGCATGTAAGTCCTAAGGATTGCATGATTTCACGTGTCATAATTGTTGATGATGGCCCCTAATTCAATCAATGTGTTACTAATAAGTGTATTTTTTATTTTCACATTAACAATTGGACTACCAGGGTCAAAGTATTTAGCCATGAGAAATCACCCCATCATTAGGTCTGATAATTTCTCCATGACGTGAACAATTTGGGGATCCTTTCTTTCCTACCAGGGCTTCCTCAAACAAATTTCTCGTACCACTTTTGAATAAATAGGTACATCTTTATTTTCTTGAAATATAGGTATTTTGACACATACATTATTGATTTCTCATAAGAAATCAAACTCGGGTTGTATAGAAGGTTTGTCTTTATTTATCCTTTCAGGATAGGGTGGGTCTTGAAGTGCAGGGTGGGATTTTTCAGTTTTTTATATCTCTTGAGATTGTTTTTATTTCGATTCTTCATTTGGGACCTCCTCATTTAGATCTTCAATGCCAATTCGAGGTTGGTCCTTGGTTAGAGTCTTCCCAAATATAAGGTAAATATTGTTATAGTCTAGGCAAGAGATGGAGTAAGTCGGGTAGTTAGAGTAGGTCGCAAGTCCAACAACTTGCATTGGTTGGGATGGTCTCTTGTTATTTGGGTTAGGTACGAGTTGTACAAGTAGTTATGGTTGAGGAGGGGTGGATGTATATTCCTGCATTTGAGGCGGGGGGAGAATTTGCATGGGTAGTTGTGTCATAACTTGTTGGGGTCCTCCCATGGTGGGATTTCTCCAACCTTGTTGCCATAACTGATTGGGAGGAGGAGTTACATATTGTTTAGTTGGAATACCCCATGGTTGAGAAGCATATTGCATCAAAGTATTAGTCCAATATGAATTGAAATATTGCAATTGATCTTGGATCATACCTTGAGGTTTATGCTGCCAAGGCCACTTTTGAGAGATGTAGCATATCGTTATGGCTCCTCAGCATTTTTTATAGATGGAATTTAATCCAGGAAAGGATGGAAAATTATGTGTAGCATGGTCCTCATTGCATATCCCACAAACCTCAATCTGATACAATGGAAATTCTCTCTTTAGATGCTTAGTTCTACACTTCAGAAAAAATATAGCCAATGCTCATTATATTTCATCCTTCTTCTTCTTCATCTGCAATGTATCTAGTTGGGAGCTCAGGGAACTAAGTACATCGGTTTTAAAATCCTCTAACATGCTCCTAATCTCCTCCCTTGTTACTCCACTTCCAGCAATATTTCTTGTTATTTCTAACATATCTCTTGGCCCTTTGCTTGTTTTAGATGTGCCTCTGGAATACTTATGGTGAAGTTCCAAGATAATGTCATTTTATAGCTGAGAGACGTCTCCCCTTCCCATAAGGTTGAGGAGTTATATCCAATCATCTTAGATTCCTCTTAGAAATAATACATGTAGTGTTTCAAGAGCCAAGTCTCCTTGTTTTTCCCTTTGTAGGTTATAAGTGAATCACTCGACGTAGTCTTCATGCTGCATCATTTTGAAGACTTCTTCCCTTCTTTCCTTGTCTTTGCAGTAATCTTGGTGTTTGTCTAGAAATTTCTTTGTCATCTAGTCCCATGAGCAGATGTTATCCTTTATGAGGCCCATGAACCATCATAATGTAGATTCTTAAGTGTGGCAAGAAAGAGATTCAATTTATGGGCATCTGTCACATAGTCATAGCTTATGGAAAGTACATTGAACTAGAAGAGGAAGGTATCAAGATCTTCTTTAGATAGCCCATGAAAATTAGGAAAGACAAAATGAGGGATGTTCTTCATCTTGGTCTCCTCATCGATTTCTTTGATTTGGAATCTGAAATTCATGGGTTCCTCTTTGACAATCTCATGTTCCATTTATTCATGAGGGTTGTCCTCTACTTCGAAAGGTGCCTCGGGAAGAAGGAACTCTTCGAAATGATATTGTATGTTGATCTTCTCCTCTAACACTAGGATCTTGGTGTACAAAGATCCTTACATAGTCTCTGATACCCGAGGAGATTTTTTTGGCTACTTTTTTGCAAGGTAACTTGTTGTATGTGATAAGTAATTCGGTTGATGATGTTCCTTCCCCTTTTGTGATTGACATGTACTGTTAGATTTTTGTGGGTTTTTGGAAGAACTAATAAATATACCCTACCGATATTGATATTTGGGCATAGAAAAGACTTAGAAAATCATCCTACAAATTACTAAAAAGAAATCATAACATATATTCTAATGAAATGAAGAAAAATCCACACAATTAAACAACACTACTTTTTTTTTACAATTCCTCGGCAACGACGCCAAAAATGTTGGACCTTTCAATTAATTTATAATTAAATTAATAAGAAAATTAAGAGTTCAACATTTACTTATCAATCTGATGCTCATATGGAACTTGTGAACTATCGTGCACAATCTATGCAAGAATATTTTTGTTTTGACTATGGTGTTGTAACACTTTAATGTCACAATTCAAAGACTCGTAATACTTAATTAAGTCACCAACCTATGGTATGGTTGAATTTTCTCTAAAGAAACTAAAGTACATTTGTAGGAATTGAAATCACACTTGCGAGAATTGAAATCACACTTGCGGGAATTAAAATCACAATTGTATAAAGTGAAATCACACTTGCAGGAATTGAAATCACACTTGTAGAAATTGAAATCACACTTGCGAGAATTGAAACTTGTGTTGTGATCTATTGGTGAATTTATCAAGTATAATGAATTTCTTGTGTTGTCAGAATAATTAAGTTTTTTTTCATTCTATAATAATCCAAAAACATCAATCCAAAGTCGCAAAGACTAATCTTAAAGAGAATTAGAAAATAAACACACTAAGCATAGTTGCAAGCGCAGTTGCAATAACGTGAGTTGCAGCAATGGAGCTACAAAACAAGAAGAAATATAACAATTGTGTTACAGCAACATGAATCGCAGCAATTGAATTTTTTTGTAACCCAAAATGAAAGAGGCACAATTTGTAGCAACGAAAAGTATAGAATGTTTGTGATGTTACAAGAATCTGAATTGTAAGTTAAGACTAGAAAACCAAACCACTCATAAATCGTAACATTGTTCTGTAGATTAAATTTATAGTGGACTGGAAGATAATTCTGAAATCCAAGAACTATACTATGATTCTAGAATGACATCAAACTAGAAAACATCTACGACATGTGAATAAAGTTGTGAACCTGGAATTACAGCAATTGAAATCAACTAACGATAGAGAAAATTGAACATAAATAAAATGTTAATTCTAATACTAGTGTTACAGGAAGTACCTGACTAAGGAGGGGGCCCTACCCCCTTAGGAAAGGTACTAGGCTACGGAACTAGAATCATACGATCAATCAATACATCAACACGCAACTAGAAATAAAAAATAAATTATATTGTCATAAGTTGAAAGATACAATAGAAAAATGTGATTGTTGGAATAATTTCCCCTCCCCCGGCTCTGGGGAACTAAGGTTTTTATACACTATAATTATTATTATAAAAATATACAAAAAACAGATGGAGAGCCATGAGAATCTGGCTATTAATCTGGTTACAAAGATTCTTTCAATTTTAGTGGGAAACATGCATATGTTGACTCGATAAGTAACCAATTTCCTTAGTCGCCCATTTGTCCCATGTTTCCTTCCTTTGTGGAGGTTGCTTCCCAACTACCATCTCTTGACTGCCAACTACAGTATCTACCTTTGTATTGGTGATATATATTTGGATTCATATCAAGGAAAGGTGTGCTCGGAGTTGCAATGGTTTTTCTGGAGTTGCAACAATTACAAATGCGCTTTGATTTGCAACAGTTGGTTCACATCCAAAATTACAGCAACTTGGTTAGGGTCCAAAACCATATCACTTGGAATTGAAGAAGAGAGGTGCTACAACCACTTTGAGGTGTTGCAGACACTGTATTCTCCTATATAACAATATTAGTGACTCAAATTAGTGAGTTCCTTCCTAACAATTATGCAAAAATAACGTAATAATGGCATATGGGGTAGGATCCATACCTTAGTTATAAATGAGGTGAACTAGATAAAGGAAGTATCAAAAAGGAAAGTGATTAATGGAAAATGATAAGAAAAAAGGTATAGATAGGTGTTGAAACTATGCCATTTTAGGCACATGTCATCTCTACTTAGGTGATAGTGGTAGATTCTTCTATAGTTACCCAAGATTTTGGGATCTTGTGGTGGGATTTGAAAAAGTACAAATAATGAAATAACAGAATGAAAATCAATCAGTGAATAAGATCAAAGTGCTTCATTCAGATAAAGGAGGTGAGTATGCCTCCATAAAGTTCAATTCTTTTTGTCAGGAATCAAGGATCGAGAGGGAGTTGGAAACGCCCCACAACACACCATGGAATGGCATTACAAAGCGAAAGAACATATATATTATTGAGACTACTAATGCCTTGATCTACAGCTTGGATTTGTCCATGTGTATTTGGGCATAAGTGTGCAATACAATAGTGTGTATTTTCAACAAATGTCCTCACGGTATCTTAAAGGACAAGATGTTATAGGAAGCATTTATTGGTCAGAAACTTGAGGTATCACTTTTTTGTATCTTTGGTATTTTATTTGATATTCATGTTCCTAATGAGAAAAGGACTAACTTGGAACCCAACAAGTATCAAGGGTATTTTTCTTGGATACAATTAGACTTCCAAGGATTATTGTATTTACATTACATCATAATGAAAGATAATGGTGAGAAAATTTTAAGCTTAATGATCATGTGTGGTCCTAAATATCAAAGGTATCTTCTTCAATGATAGAAGGAAGTGAGAAGGTTGATATTCTATAATTTGATCCAAGAATAAAAGAAGACTTGGATCAAAATTTCGGTGAATAGAGTTGAGGTAAGGATGCCTCCTCACCCTCTACTTTAGTGCTATAGAAGCCAATATGGATTACTCAAACATTACAACATGCACAAGAGCATGTAGGACTGCCTAAATATTCATTTATTGCAAGTATTCCTCCTCAGAGATTTTCCAATCATGTTGCAGTGACTTATTCCATAAATGACCCTTCCATTTTGCAAAACAAGTGTGGAGTGATACCATGATGGAGGAGAGTGATGACCTTTTGTGGGATTGATGATTGATTCTAAGGTTGTAGTAGATTTGGATTTGTATTTTGTAGGTATAGTTGAGTCCCATGGGGAAAATACTCATAACTCACTCCTCTAGTTAAATTGAAAATGTTGTAATACTTGTTTTTATCAAAATATATTTTTTTGGTTGGGGTATTGAGTTTAAAATTCTACTTTAAAATTCTTAACTATGCATGAAAGTGCTTAAATCTACCTAAAAAATCTAAACTTGTGTAGTGAAAATTCCTTAACCAACCTCAAAAAATAGTAAAATAATTCAATTGATGCTAGTGCATTTATGGTGCAAAGTTGGATTATTTGATAAAACAAACCACACATTTATGGTGCATAACAAAATACATGAATTATCGTGCATGCATTGTCTTTAGAAAGTAATTCGATTCACATGATTTTTTTAGGATGAGGAAAGCATTTTGATCTGTAATTTCAATGACTCATGTGGTACTATGGAAAAATACTTTGATTGTTAGGATTTTAAATTTTCATTTTTGTTTTTGGAAGGGATTTGTTGTGTTCTATTTTCACTTTTGCAAGTTGCTTGACATGCCTTGGTTTAAACTTCCAATGGTTTATAGAATGATGTGCATAACCCATAGAAAAATCCATAGGTTGAATTTTTTGTAATGAAAGGATTCACAAATTTCATTTTTTGTCCACAACAAAGAGGCATAATCTAATTTTTTAGATTTACCACCTTCAATGAGGTCCCTTTCGACTTTTTTTTTGCAACAATCAAAACCATATTGCTAGAAAAATAAGAATTTCGAAGTGGTAGGAGTATTTCTTTAGTATCTGAATATTATTACAAAACGTCCGTGTAGCATCTCAAATTATTGCCATCTAACAAGTCCCAAGTTTCACTTCATAAAATGGCCAATGAGGACATCCAATGGATTGGTATTTCTCCAAGGTTGAAATCTAGTTTCAACAAAGTAATAAGAAATTAGTTTCAAGATGTTGCAATCACAAAGAAAAACTCTTTTACAAGGTGTAATGATTGTATTTAAATCATGAACATGCTTAGGGATGCCACTAATTTAGTTGAAGTAGTATGACACGACTATTAGTAGTTTAAACAACCCATAATCACTACATTGCAAGTTGTTTCCATATGTACTATGCGCACATATTATCTTCAGAGAAGGGTCCAAGCACTTAATTGAGCATTGTGCATGACAATATGGATAAATCAAATACTTTTATACCAAGGTTTGGTAAGAAGGAAAAGACTATTAGAAAGATTGGGTAAGAAGGAAAAGGCTATTAGTAATGTCATGTATTTTCCCATTTATTTGTCTAGTATCCTTACACATGGACACAAGCTTAGGGGATTTGGCCACTTCAATCTTCCCTTTTCGGAGATAGGTTCAAATTTTACTATCACTTCCTTGGCTAAATGTCTAAATGATATTGAAGAACCAATGGTGGATCAATATGGGGTTTTGTTTTACAAAGATTGAACATCCAAGCACCCATTGCATGAATATATATTACAATCTAAGTCTTATGAAAAAAAATTATCTATAGGCAAGACGATATTCAAGCACATGAGCTAAGTGTTGATAACACAAACTTTGACAAGTCAAATAAAAATTTGTCACTAATATTATTGTTGCAAATGGATAATTGTGTGGGCAATAAAAAATCCTTGTTTGCATTTATATCCCCTTTAACATCAAGGAGGGTGTTTTACATCGTTGAATTTGGATTCCTCCATGTGGGGCACACATATGAAGACATATATCAAACTTATAGGAGGTTATCGTCTAAATTAATGTGAAAAGACATATTTTTGTTGCTAGAGATAATGGACACTAATAGGACACGTGAGGATTATAATTTCTATGTCCCATATTTAATTGGTGAATTTTTTTACTTTAATAAATTTGTGGAGCCAAACCTTTTGGATGGTAACTCCAACATCACTGGTATCAAAGGATGTTAATTCTTCAAATTATAGCTCATTGATGACATGTTAATTATGCAATTTAAATCCTTGCTTCAGCATAAAAAGTGGTCACTGCCTATTAATATGTGGTGTTCTTTGTCTGGTGGAAATGAAAACTTACCAATGGGGTAGCCTCAATTGTTAAATCTACAAGTAAGGAGACCTTTTGATATGGTTGAAATAAAATAAAATAAAGGATTATAAACATATATTTCAATTTGGAATAAAGGGATTGATAAGGGAGGGGAACAATACTACCATCCCAAGATAATTTATCAGGATACTATATGTAAAGATTTATACACTACCTTTTAGAAAATTGTGCACTCAACATCTAATTTGTTTACATCCACAATGCATGAAATAAGAAACAATGCTCTTATAAAGTCCTCATAGAAGTTATGGAAGCATACTTGAGGTAAAATGTCCCCACAATTTAGGATTTCTACATTGGACCTACATGTAACAAGCATAGAGATCCATTTTCTTTTAAGGATGATGTTGTAGAGGGACAAATGCTCATAGTGTAATTTCCAGATCAACATTGTGCGATATGGTTGGGTAGGGAAAAATGAAATGTTTATCGGGATCTAGATGTTACTATTGATCCTTACAAAGTAGAGGTTCAATGGTGGAAGCCAATTGGAACATCAAAGGTTAACAAAGAATTGTATACAAATTGTTTAAATAAAAACAAAAATGGATTGTTGGTTCGGAAGAAAATATGTTCATTGATGTTAATATCATCATCATATATATATATAATTGAGAGGGGCCTTGCAACAATTAAGGAAAAACAAAAACAGATGGAGCATAATGTTGACAGTGGAAGTGATGTGATGAATGGAACTTTATTTGAGTGACAATGCCTTAAATATTTATTAAAATGTACAACTCTAGGATATAATTATTGTTGTCACTTGTTTTTATATTATTACATTTCTTCAATCCTGATATATTTAGCAATCAGTGCCATAGTGATATTATGCATACACATAAAAAAATATTATATTGGCTATTGTACATTAATATTGGATTTAGATATTATACATACATTGAGAAAAAAATTATAAATATTGGCATCTAAATACACATTGTATAAATTAGACATTGACATTTTTGGAATTCAAATTCACACATTTATAATTGAAATTGACACTTTTATATTTCAAAAATCACATTTTTGAAACAAAAAAACGCACTTTTGGGGTTTGAAATTATTCCAAATTCATACTTTTGGAATTGAAAATCATACTTTTGAAAACCAATATTACCACTTTCAAAACCCAATTTTGCACTTTAGAAACACTCAAAATTCATAGTTTTTAGTCTATATTCAACCTTATTAATTCAAATTTTAGACCTTCTTTTTTTTGTAAACTAAGATATTGTATTACCTTCAGTAGAAAAAAATATTACATTTTCATTGGAACCTGGTAGCCATCCTGTCAAAAGAAGGTAACCAGGGTTGGCTCCAAGCTCTTAAGAGAGGAAACCATGATGTTTCTATGCCTGAAGCTAAACATTGCAAAACTAGGAATCACAAGTACATACTAGCTATGAAATCCTATGAAAAGAAGTTCTACAAATATGCAAAAATTGAGACTACAATAAAACCCAAAGAAATCATGCACTCAGTGTGTCCCCGCCATAAGTGTATCAATTCCAAGTTGGGGCTAGATTGAAAGGTTGAAAAAAGAATGGACAACTGCTAGAGGATGGTCCCCCTGAGAGTGCTTCAAAAAGAAGGTACAACCAGTGATTTAGGAATTCCTGGTGAAAAAATTGATCATCCATGTCCCTATGAATGTCCATAATCAGATTGAGGTGATCCTCTAAAAGAAAGTGTTGTGGTGGAGGAGTTGAGGCCTCCATAGAGGGAAGAGTGACATTATGAAGAGTAAGAGCAGAGGAATTTATTCAACCACGGGGAAACCCGAATGTCCTTATAGAATTGTGGAATGATAATCTAGGAAGGGTTCCTCTATCGACATAATAGGGAGAGAAGACTACATGTTAGATGACAGACGTGTTGTGGAAGAGGGGCATGATGAGTCTTCTGCATTTCTAGGAAGCAAAGCCTATGAATCTTCTTCACGGATAAGTCATATCCAACTCTCCTCCTCTGTGTTGGTTTCAAGTCTTTGAGTCTTAGTTGAATAAATTTTCGAAGGGGGTGAAATGTGAGACTCCATGTTAGGGATACTAGCAGTACTTCTACGACCTGCAAGGTAACGGGCGTAATCAGGACCTTTGTGAGGTCAGACTCTCTCTTGAGGAAGAACTTCAATGTCAAGTACTATGAGATAAAGAGAAAAAAGGAACAACCACCATTGATCCCACACAAAATCCTCCAAAAAAAAACCAGACACTGCAACCTAATATGAAATAGAAACATGGCAACAATTATAGTGGTGGAAAGGGATATAGCTTTGTTCCTGCCCATTAATTGTGCCATAACAGTCGAGAATACATTGTCCTCTGTAGGACACATCCACTTTAATCCTCACATCATGCTGAAGAAATGCATCTGATCTCGTGTGAGGCCAAAAATCCCATCACCACTACCCTTCATTGAATAACTACTCGCTATTTGAAACCAGGAGGGGAGACGACCAACCAGGGTTTTCATTAAGTGCATAGTTAAACATGTGGCACCCCATCCGTGGGATTGTGGTATGCATCTACCAAAACTAGGAAGTTTTGGTAAATGGATGAGACTTGGGAGGAATTGGAATCAATGAGGATTTATGCACCTGATAAGCCAACCCCTTCATTTGCAAGTTTGGTTGCCACCTTATTTTCCCCTCTTCTGACATGAGAGGGAATTAGGATGAGACCTGGGTGTAGAAAGGACTTGAATAGATCAAGAGAACTGAGTATATGCCATCTAAGGGAAATTTTGGCACAGTCAAATCCATGGATGATTTTGGTGACCAAAGAAATAATATGTTGAGAGTCTCCCTCTATAATGAGTTGATTTAAGTCCAAGAGAGAGGCCAACTCAATACCACGAATTAGGCTCCATAATTCTGCATAATTGTTTGTGTCAAATCCCCAAGCTTCTGGCCAAAATATGACTGATAATATCGTCATTATTTTTGATTATTGCTCTAAATCCTGTGGGTCCTGAGTTTCCTTTAGAAGCTCCATTGAATTTCAACTTAAAGAATCCTAGAGGGGGGATTTTCCATTCAATGGGACTTTGCAAAACTGCTGGATGTTTTTGTGAACCAGGAGGAGATTTTTGGGAGCCAATGTTAAGATGTCAATTAGAAAGGATAATGTTCTCAATGTGATCACACTTCATGTCCTTTGCACTCTATAGTTGTGATCGAACAATCTCTTGAATGCTGCTGAAAATTTTGGACCAAACAAATTCCAAAGTGGAGGATTTGGAGTGGAAATGTGTCTGTTACGTTCCTTACAAATGTCCCAAATCACAAAACCTGGTTAAAAATGATAAATCCAATTAAGAATAGGGGTTTTGTAAGCACTTGGTCTCCATCGCTCTATAGAGTGGATGATGCTTTCCATAGATCAGTTTTTTTTTTCTCATTATAATTGCAACCTTGTCCCAAAGTTCCAGGATGAAAACACATTGATTCAGTAGATGTTCCATTGATTCCTCTTGTTGCATACAAAACAGACAAGCCGAATGCCCAATAAAACTTGTTTTCCTTAATTTTTCCCAGGTGAGGATGTGGTTTTGTGCCACAAGCCACAGAAAAGTTGAAACCTTCTTCCATAGGTTTGATTTAAAAATAGTATGCCAAATCGGTTCTTTGGGTAGTTGATGGAATTTTGCTTTGATGTGAGAGGCTTATTTGATGGTGAAGGTGCCTATTGTAGAATATCTCGCCCTTCGTGAAAATGTATCCTCCTTAAGGATTCTAATTATTTCCATGATTCCAAATTAGAATCAATGAGAATATTGAGAGCCCTCAGTGAGGTTTTCCATACAATCTATTTGGAGTCTGGAGGGGTTTCATTCCAAACATTAGCTACCTTGATTCTGGTGTTATTTGGAATTTGGGCTTGAATGTGGTGAAGTTTTTCCTGTGATTTAAGTGGAGGGAAATTTTTCCAAGATTCTGACCATAGATAGGCATCTTGGCCATCCCTTAGTTCTCAAAAGGCATGTTCTTGAATGAGGAGGCGGTTCTCCAAGATGCGTTCTAGATATTGGATCCCTGGAATTTATCTGTCACTCTTATGAGAGAAGCCTCTTCAATATTTGGGGCATATTTTTGTTTCTACAAATGTTCCCAAAACGCTTTTGGATATTTCAGCCACCACGACCATATTTTCTCTCCCATCACTTCATTAAGTACCCCTAGATCCCTTAGTCCCAAACCACCATTGATTTTGGGGCAACAAATTTTTTCCCAACTTACCAATGCCCACTTGTTGTTAGATTTCAATCCCTACCAAATAAATTTTCTTTGAATATTGTTTATGGTGTTGAGAACAGATTTGGGGGGTGCCAATGTTGAGAAAAGGTAGGTTGGGATAGCTTGGAGAACATATTTTACCAGTACCATTCGGCTAGACAATTTGAGGGGGTGGAGATTCCAGGAATTCACCCTTCGAGTCAAAGAATCGAGAAGATAGGACTAGGAGATATTTTTTGCAGCTGAGTCAGAGAGTGGTACACCAAGATAATTAGATGGAAGAGAGCTCTAGGGGATGCCTAGCGATTGTGAGATATGATTTTGAATGACTAAAGGGGTATTGAAGAAAAATATTGTGGATTTCTCTAGATTGACATAGGTGCTAGAGGCTTCACTAAAATCAGTGAGAATAAGCTTGAGTTTTTGAGATTCTCTCACCATGGGAGTACCCATTAGCATAGTGTTATCTACAAATTCACTTTGTGAAGCAACTAGTTGGAGGACATGTAAGGGGATACCATGAAGGGATCCACCCTCAATGGAGGGTTTGATGTGGCAACTGAGTCCTTCCGACATGATGAAAAATAGGAAGGGGGAGAGGGGGTCTCCATGGAGAATGCCTCGGGAGGGGGAAAAAGTTTTAGAGGGAACCCAATTTACTAAGATAGAAAAAAAATTATTTGAGGTGAGATTTAGTATCCAATTTATCCAATATTGACAAAAGCCAAAAGCAAAAAGAATTGATCGAATGTATTTCTAGTTCAAGGGATCAAAGGATTTTGAAAGATCTAATTTTATAATCATACCTGGAGTCCTCGATGACTTATAATCGTAGCTTATAAGCTAGTATGACGTTGTCCATGATCTGTCTTCCCTCCACATAGCCCCACTATTCCTTAGAAATTATGAAGGGAAAAATTGTCTTGAGCCTTAGTGCAATGATTTTTGTTAGGATTTTATAGATGACATTGCATAGGGAGATGGACCTAAATTATCTAGGGTGGGTCACCCTCTCCTCCTTGGGTATAATCATGAGGAAGGTGGTATTGAGGGTAGATAGGACCCTACCTGATGAGCGTGATTCCACCACCAACTGTTAAATCTCCTCTTGAACCATTGGTTGGCAGTGATGAAAGAAATTTGTGGTAAGGCCATCGGGCCTTGGAGATTTACCCTCTGGTATTTCTTTCATGGATTGATCCATCTCTTCTATGGTTATCGACCGCATGAGTGCTTCATTCTGTTCCTCTAAAATAAGGCGAGGTATATGTTGAGTGATTTTGTTGATGGTCGGGGATTGATCTTGGACTAGTTAAGAGAGAAGGTCAGAGTAATAGTTCACTAAATCCTCCTTCATTT
The DNA here is from genome assembly GCA_009831015.1 of Picea engelmannii. Classification (NCBI taxonomy): domain Eukaryota; kingdom Viridiplantae; phylum Streptophyta; class Pinopsida; order Pinales; family Pinaceae; genus Picea; species Picea engelmannii. The sequence goes on from WSFP011333345.1 coordinate 35,203, forward strand.
ATTCATGCTCCATGATTGGTTGGCTCTGTTCATTTTCCAATTTGCTGATGTGATTTATGTGTCACCTTTGTATCATTGACATGTGGAATAACTTTGTATATTTTCCCCCTTTCTTTAGCCATTTCACTCTTGACTTCTGACGCCAGAGTATTTCCTCTTGGTGTGTCCTTTCCTCCAGGTTTTTTTTAGGAGTTCCTCCTCTACTTGTAGTGTCTCTATGGATCCTTGGTGAATGAGTTCCTCTTGGACATATGCTAAACATTTCTCAATTTCCTGTTGAGCTTGGAATATGTTCCCAAACTCATTTTTGTTCCAATCTTTCATTGATTGCTTGAAGTTTTTGAGTCTCTGTTGGAATCTATACTTGTGTGTTCCATGAGTTACCTCTGCTTCCAACCACAATTTTCTAGATAGTTATATAAAGTTTGGGTGGGTGAGCCAAAACTTTTCAAATATGAAGGGATTTTATTTAGGAGTTATGGTGGTTTCAAACCACAGTTGGATAGGCTAATGATCTGATCCTGAGCAAGGAAGAATGCTATCTTAGAGAAATGGGTCCTCCAACATAAGGGATTTTGAAACCAAGAACCGGTCTAGATGAAAAGAAACCTAATGGGTACCATTCCTTCTGTTGGACCATGTAAATACTCCATTATACACCTAAATATCTATCAAATGTAGATCTGATAGAATATTTTGAAAGTTTTTTTTGTCTTTCTCTAATTTATGAGTTCCCCCTCTTTTTTCCTCAAGGGAGATGATGATCTTGAAGTCACCTTCTATAACCCATCTTTTTTGACCAAACATGCTTCCAAGAGATCTGATACTTCTCAAAAAATTCTCTTTTTCTAGTGTAGGTTGAGGACCATAGGAATTAGTGAGGATGTCATCCTTGTTTTCTCCTATGACTTGATATTTAGTTGTGAGCGTCTAGGTGGAGTGGAATCCATTCAGTGTTATTTTGCATGGGGTCCATACGATGGCTATGCCCCCTGTTGTGCCATTGGAGTCATTGAATATGTATTCACTATATCTCCAACACCTTGCTAGGAGAGCTTCTGCAGTGTTGCCTGCACATTTTGTTTCTTATAGAAAAAGTATGTATGGCTTCTCTTCCATTATGCATTTATGGAGAACCCTTTGTTTTGTTCTCCCATTAAGGCCTCTAACATTCCAAGAGAGAATCTTCATGAGGAAGAGTGTGGAGGGGGAGAAAAGAATATTTTTGTAAGCTTTTGAATTTCTCTCGAGTTGATCATGAAATTAACTACCTCACGAATGAGTTGTTGTGCCAATTTGTGCTCTCTTATTTTTGGTTATTTGTGTATTTTGTGATTTTCTTTTCCTGGGTCAAAATAGATTCCTAGAGCACCTCCAAATTGAGATGTAGCACATGTTTTGGAGTCTATATAGACTTTATGAACTTTGTATATATTCTCTAGGGGGAGGTATTGTAGTTCTTTTTTGTTGTAGGCCTCCTCAAACAAATCTAAATCAATGTATGTTAGATATTTCTCATCAACAATCATTTCTAGTTCTTCCCCTTCTTCTGGTAAAATATCCATTGTCATTTGAGCAGGGGAACTGGGTGCAATTATTTGTTATAGGACTACTTCTGGAGTTTTTTTTGCTTTACCTTTATCAATTCCTTTTGTTGGTTGGGTGTGTGGGTTTTCCACCTCCTAGGTATCAGGTAGTTTTCTTAGAATATCAAAGGAGTTACTAGTTGAGGGTTTTTTACCTTGCTCTAGCCCTGGCTTCTATGTGGTATTCCTTCTGCGGCTTTGTACTTGGTTGAATCTCTCCTTTGGATTATTTTGGTCCTCCTCAGTTGATCAGAATCTGGACCAGGGGTCAAAATTTAGCTCAAAAATCAAAGTTCTCTAAATTGCCTCAAAACGAATGGGTGTGTAGCCCTCGTCGTCACGAACCCAATGCAACTCATTTGGGTTCAAATGGACGTTGGATGAGTGAGATATTGCATTCTGTTTGAATCATCAAACATGCAAAAAAAAAATGTGATGATTGTACTGTCTGTACAATCCGTACGGATGATGACGTGGCATGTCCGTACAATGACATGGAAGAGCCATACGACATGTGGCATGTGCTGAGTTGGTAGTTGGGCGAATCATTGGTGGACATGTGGCATCTTTTTGTTCAAGTGGTTTGGTGCCACGTGGCCCAGTCGTGGGCTGCCACGTGGCACCCTATTATGGTATGGTTGGTTGTTTAAAAATATTATGTAGTCCGTGGGGATCAAACCCTGAACCTCCTCCACCGTACAAAGCCTTTGCAAAGTCTGCCCTGCCAACATGCCACCATATTGTTTCTTAACACTATATGCATTCGTATATATTTAAGTTGAAATGTGTTATGGTTTGGACGCGGGTCGGGCCGGGGCTAAGCCCCGGCCCCTAGTCACATCCAAATTCAATACGACCACCTGCACGCATTTGTCAAATGGATTCGGGATTCGCACGGATTTGGTTTTTTTTTAAACAGTCCTCCAACCTTTTTGCTCGCCACATGTCATGACCACAACAAGCATGCAAACGTAGCCCTTTTTGTTTGAGCGCACGGTCACATGGACCATATGCCCAATGGTTTGGTGGTTGGGGGCTTTAATTCCATTAACCATCCTATAGTTCGCACTGTTATTCGGTTATGTGCCCGGTTCTAGGTTTTAGCATGAGTTTGAGTGCGTGTGCTAGGTTGGCCACACAGAGGTGTGTTTTGGTGAACTAGAGACAGCAAGCTTGAAGGAAGAAAATGGCAGGAAGTCTATCTTCTTCATTTTTTGGCCAAATGAGGTGCCATAAAAGCTCAGCTAGGGGTTTTTGGATGTTTTGAATCTATTGGCACTATTTTCAAAGCCATTTGAAGACTTATTTTGCAGGTTTTTCACCATTGAAGTTTCAGAGAGCTCTAGGGAGCTTGAATCCCTCATTGATTGAGGTCATGCTCAGATGAGCCCAAGTCTGTTTTCTATGACTGAATAGTCATTTTTGGCTAATTGTTATGCTCTGAATACATTGGGATAGGTTTCAGATCCATTTTTTGACTTTTATAGGTGTTTTTTCTACAAGGAAGCTCAGGGAATCTCAAGGCCACATGTAGAAGAGGTCATGCTCGGATGAGCCAAGATCCATTTTCAGAGTTCTATTAGTCATTTCTGGGGGTTTTATGTATTCTGGAATCAATGGTACAGTCATAAAATCCATTGGAGTTGAGCAGAAGCTTGTAAAATAATATTTGACAAACTAATCCCAAAGAGCCAAGTCCATTGAAGGAGGCTCAAGGAGATGTAGCCCAGAGAGGGGTGAACTCCTTTATCATCTTGTTGTTGTTGTGAGTTTTGTTGGTTTATTTGCTACTAGTTATGGTT
>ML843469.1:25209-37832 GCA_009831015.1 Picea engelmannii
TGTTCCATATGCGAGTGCAGTTGGCAGTTTGATGTATGCAATGGTCTATACTAGACCGGACATTGCACATGCAGTGGGAGTTTTGAGCAGGTATATGTCAAAACCAGGGAAGGAGCATTGGACAACAGTAAAAAGGGTTTTTAGGTATTTGTGTGGCACTGCTAGCTATGGATTGTGCTACGAAGGAAGATCAGGATTGGACAGAGTGGTGGATATACATGGCTTTGTGGATGCAAACTGGGCTGGAGATCTGGATCGTAGGAGATCTACAAGTGGGTATGTGTTTAACTTGTTTGGAGGAGCAATAAGTTGGATGAGCAAAAGACAGGCTGTAGTGGCACTTTCAATTACAGAAGCTGAATACATGGCAACCACTCATGCAAGTAAGGAAGCAATATGGTTACAAAGATTGTGTTCAGGTATTGGGTTGGTACAACAAGCTGTAAGGATAGATTGTGACAGTTAGAGTGCAATTTTTCTGGCGAAGAACCCAACTCATCATTCAAAGACAAAGCATATTGATATTCAATATCACTTTGTGAGAGACATGGTTGAAGAAATGAAAGTATTGCTGATGAAGGTGGACACTTTGAAGAATGTTGTAGATTCATTAACAAAATCTGTGAACACTGAGAAGTTCTCTTGGTGTAGAGGATCCATGGGCATTGCTGCCTTGGATTGTTGACTATGTAACCCTGTAACCCCCTGTATGCAAAGAAAACAACAAGTGGGAGAATGTTGGGTATGTGTTATATTCTTTGCACAAGTAGTGCGTCGGGGTTCGGGGGCAGCGCTCCTGAGAAATTTTTTTTCTACCTCAGAAAACGTGTCATATTTTTCTGCCTCGGAAAACGTCACATAATTTAGGTGGTTTTTCAGCACATGGTTTCTTTGCCGATGGTTTTCTATTTTCGGTTAAGGAATGAGGGTTGTTGACTAACCCAGGTCATTGGGTTAGGGTTTTGGATGCCGTTGGCTCCTATATGTATATTGTCTTGTAAACAATGTATCACAATGAATGAATATAGAATATGTTGGTTTTTCCGGTTTGGGTTTTCAGGAGAAAAATCTCTATGTAATGTTTGTATTTTCCATTGTATCTTTTCTGTTCTTTTACTGAATATCTGTTTGCAGTAGATATTGTACAAGGTTAAAATCTACAAATTGTTGTATCAGATGTGAACTTTTGGGATTGTGTAGCCATTCCTGGCGAATAGCTTAGAGCCAATCTGGTACAATGAAGGAGAGAGAAAAAAGACACCCTTCATCTTCATATTTTCTGGAAAGTGCATCAACAACCACATTGTCTTTGCCTTTCTTGTAAGTGACCTCATAATCATATGCAAAGAGCTTAGTCACCCATTTTTGTTGCTCTGGGGAGGAAAGGCTTTGTTCCAGAAAATACTTGAGGCTTTGATGATCTGTCTTAATTTGGAAGCATTGCCCCAATAAATAAGGGTGCCAAAGATCCACTGCATGCAGAATAGCCAACATTTCCTTTTCATAGATTGATTTGCCCAAATGTTGCTCTGATAGTTGTTTTGCTTATAAAGGCCAAAGGTCGACCCTCTTGCATAAGAACTGCGCCAATTCCTTTTCCGGAACCATCACATTCCAGGACAAAGGTCTTTATGAAATCAGGAAGGGGTCCAGGACTGGAGTGGTGCACATGGCCATCTTCAAGGTTTGAAAAGCCTGAGCAGCTGCTGGAGTCCAAGTGAAAGAATTCTTTTTAAGGAGAGCAGTGAGAGGTGTTGCAATCTTTCCATAATTCTTAACAAAGTTGCGATAATAACCTGTTAAACCCAGAAATTCACACAAGCTTTTGAGAGTCTTTGGGTGAGGCCAATCTTGCATAGCTTCAATCTTTTTAGGATCCACCCTGACACCGGCCTTGCCAACAAGATGACCCAAGTACTTGACTTCTGAGGCGCCAAAAGCACATTTAGATTGTTTGAGGAAAAGTTGGTGCTTAGAGAGTAGATGGAGAACTCTATCCACATGAGCAAGATGGGCTATTCAGGTTTTACTATAGATGAGGATATCATCAAAGAAAACTAAGACAAAATGACGTAGAAAATGATGAAAGACATGATTCATGAGGCTTTGGAAAGTGGAGGGAGCATTACACAAGGCAAAGGGCATGACCACAAACTCATAGTGGCCTGCATGAGTTCTAAATGCAGTCTTAGGAATGTCTGCCTCGTTCATACGGATCTGGTGGGAGCCAGAACGAAGATCAAGTTTAGTAAAGAACTGGGCGCCACTCAATTCATCCAAGAGGTCATCAATGACAGGAATGGGAAATTTGTCTTTAATGGTGAGTTTGTTGAGGGCGTGAAAGTCAGTACAGATGTGCCAAGAACCTTCTTTCTTAAGGACCATGACCACAAGAGAAGAGTAGGGGCTCGTACTAGGGTGGATAACACCTGCGTTGAGCAATTCTTGAACAATTTTCTCAATTTCATTTTTTTGGGAAAAGGGATGACGATAGGGACAAATATTGGGAGGAATGCTTCCTGGGACAAGGGGAATGGAATGATCATGAACACCACGGGAAGGAGGGAGTCCCTAGGGAGTGGAAAAAACCACTTGATGTTTAGAGTGGATGGATTGGAGGTCCTGCGGCACAGAGGGTGTCTCAGTGGCTTGTATGGCATGGAGTTGGGCAATAATACCAGAATGACCTTTATTGAGCAGCTTTTCCATGCGATGGGAACTGATGATCTCCGGGGAACCGACGGTGATGCCTTGGAACTTATATTGTTGTCCCTTCTGGTTGAATTGCATGTTTAATTCCTTAAAATCCATGAGAATGGGACCCAAAGTCCTTATCCATTCTGCACCCAACACAATGTCACAACCACCCATGTCGATAGCAAACATATGAGATTTCATGTGGTACTCACCAATTTGGAGACACACATTTTCACAACGCCCTCCACATTTACCCGCCATTGGCAATCATGATTTGAAAATTATTGACGACATGGATATAGAAATTAGTTTCTTGGGCAATGCGACGATGAATAAAATTATGGGTGCTTCCACTATCAACAAGAATGATGACCTTCCTATGCTTAATGTAACCAATTAGCTTGAGGGTTTGGGGAGCAGAGAAGCTAGTGAGAGCATTGAGGGAAATGACCGGTTCTACTTCGTGAGGGTCTGAGGGAGGGGTCATGTCAGTGGGTTCAGGTGACACGGACACAAGGGGAACCTCAACATCGTCTTTCAAAACATCCTCCGAGATGGCCATAAAAAGCTTTTGTTCCTTACACTTATGCCCATGAAAATATTTGTCATCACAATTATAACAAAGGCCTTTGAGTTGGTGTTCAGCCATTTCGGTCCTAGTCAATTTCTGGATCTTTAATGGAGTAGAAGGAGGAGTGGGAGTGACTGGTTTAGTGCGAGGAATAAAGGAGGGTTTTTGGTTGTGAGAAGAGACAAACTGTTGTGCTTCCTTAGCTCTTTTAGTAGCGTCCAGCCAACTCTGAGGCCGAGCCATGAGAACATGGGCACGAATCTCATCCTTGAGGACACTGAAAAAACATTCTCGGAAAAAAGTATTAGACATGCCCTCTGTATGAAAAGCCAATCGCTCAAAAGCGGCTATAAAGTCTTCCACTGTGCCAGATTGTTTCAACTTTGTCAAACGACCTAAATGGTTGGTGTCAGTGTCAAAGCATTCATAAAGCTTTGTCACAAAGTGTGTCCAAGCCACATACCCTTGGCGGGCATTTTTTCTCCATTGCCACCATTACCAACGCTCTTGATCTAGATGGAGAACACCATACCAGAGTTTGGCCAACTCATCCGTAATGCCATAGAAAGAGAAATAATGTTCCATTTGAGTTACCCAACCAGTGGGATCCGAGCCATCAAATTTGGTCACATCCACACGTGGAAGGCGTAGGTCACGCTGAAAGTGATGGGGCTGAAAATTCTAGGAATGAGAGGAAGTTTCACCTTTGGTTTGCAAAGGTGGGTCAGATGAGGGAAGATCTGCAGGGATATGGAGCTTGGCAAAGATCATCGTAGTGAAGGATTCAAGCTGGGTAGCAAGGTCTTGTTTGAGGTCATTTATTTTGGCGTTGATGGAGGAATGCATGTTTTTATTGACGGTGGCAATATTGGTACTGAGTTGTCTCACTTCTTGTTGGGTTTCTGTGAAATTAGAGTGCAAGGCATTGAAGCGAGCTTCCAAGTCTTGGCTATGGGTGTGGGCCATGATGAAGTGGGAACACGAAAACGGGCGGGTGGGACCACACAGAAAATGGGTTATGGGTGAAGTGTATCACAACGATCAGGGCGGCGAGTTGAATCCAATGGGGTAAAGCCCAAATAAGGGTGTTGGAAGGGGGTCGGGTCCACGGGAATTTTTTTTGCTGAAAAATGATAGGTATGACTACGATAAGGGCGAAGAGAGAAATCCAATGGGATAGGTCTCAAATCCTGCAGAGTTATACTCTGATTTGAAGAATACTGCAGTGATGAAATGCCCAAATGCTTAACAGGAAGAAATGTGTAGTAATTTCGCAACCTGAATGCAGGAGACACAGTTGCGCGGCAATAGATCTTGTCTGTTTTGTTTTTGTTTCCGTCCCAAGGGTTAGGGTATTCAAGGGTTTTATAGACAAGGGTTTGCCTTGTGCTATAACTCTCTGATATACGTGCGGGGTCCAACAGTAGTACTTGACCCAATATCTCAGGGCACCAACTAAGGAGGCTAGACCGTGCCCTTAGCCGTACTTCCTGACGACCCAAATACTAGAGAGTATCTTCCCGAGTGTTGTTCTCGGTGGCACTATAGCAGTCAGGTGATCGATCGGTTTATCTATGGAGGGCTTCAAGAGATCTAGACCGATCCATATACAGGTGTTGTCTGATGCGCTACCACTCGAAGGGGTACCAATAGGGGTTACAAGGGTGGCCAACAGATGTGCGCTTAAGTACCGTTTGTATTTCCTGCGTGTATGAATCCCCGACCGCGGGTTTATGCGCGTAACGAAAGATCTTCGTAGCTTAAAGACGTCGGAATACGTCTCTACCCTGAAAAAAATCAAACCCACAATTTTCTGCCGAGGAAGGTGCTCTGATACCACTTGTAATATTCCAGATATAAAATAGTATGCAAAACATAAATAATTAGCTAGAAATGGAAGATAAACAAGATATAACCAGAACAACACCACAATAATACCAAAATAATACCAGAATAACACCAAAAAGAACACTTTGATTATTGAGAGCAATATTCACTTGCCTCTTTGAGGGGGCAACCTCCAGCAGAGTAGAGCTCTATTACAATAATATCCAAGACAAAACTTCTCATACCCTCGACTCCTATTTATACTAAATATGTCTATCAAAAGAACAATCTAGAGGAAGATCCTTCTAGAAGTGGAAGCTTCTATTAGGTCTTCTTACAATTGACTTATTCTTCCTTATTGCTAGGCCTTATTAATATTGACCTTTATTACATGGAAATATATTATTCTACCTACATGAGGGGTTAGGTCCCTAACATTGAGTATTTGGTTTATTTCTTGTTTGCCCCACTTGTCCTTAAGACAAGGTTGAGTGGCTAGGTGCAATTTATTTTACTTTCCAAGTCTTTTCTTTACATGCATTGATTTATTTTGCCTACACCTTGCAAAGAGGTTTGGCTTAGCCAACCCATGCAATATCGTAAGGCTTGCTTTCTTGTTTAATTTGTTAATATCTCCTTTGGTAATCATTTGTTAATATCTCATTAAGTTGGAAGTAATCTCGTATCTTAAGTTGGGAATTAATCTTAGCTTGTAGCTTTAGGATTGGAGACAATTTATCTAGTTTAACTAGTCACCCAAACTGGTACAACTTTCGCCATCAAAAAGGGTGCTTGTGGAGGCTACAGGGGGTGCTAAGTCGGGGACAACTTGATGACACTAGGTGTCCCCCCTTCTTGAGTGCCCAAGTATTCTGGGTTGACTTGTGGAGCTAGGAAGGGCCTTGCTTGCCCTTCTTCTTGAGCACCCAACAATCATTTTGGCCAAACCGGTAAGAGTCTAGGGGTAGATACATAGTCTAGGCTTGCAACCTCATCTAATCTAACTAAAGCTTAAAACTCTCTTAAATCCTACTTACACAACCTTTACTTTTCAAGTTTTCATCTTAATTTACTTTCTTGCACTTTACTTTACAAGCATTTATCTATCTTAAATCCATAGAAGATCCTCCCCAGAACATTGTGGATAGACAACCAACAATAGCTTACTAGGACGCACCAGTAATTTTGCAGAATTGGGATAGGGGGAATGAAAAGGATCAACCTTTTTTCCTTTCTCTACTTGTGAACAATCATCTCCTTCATAATTGTATGCTTGATTCGGGAGCTAGTTCAAATGTTATGACTAAGAAGATAATGGAACAATTGAACCTAAGGATATCTAGGTCTTACCATAACATTTGTGCCATGGACAGTAAAATGATTAAAGTGCATGGTTTGATTAAAAGTCTACAAGTACATTTGGCTGTTTTCCCGGACATCATGATTGAAATGGATATAGTTGTAATAGATGTGCCTGATGCTTGGGGAATGTTGCTTTCAAGAAAGACAACTGCAGTCTTGGGGGGTAATATGCAAATGGACCTAACTTATGCTACCATCCCTACTCYAGATGGAACTACTTTTAAGCTAAACAAAGAATTGGARAGAAGGTATCATGTAGAAGACCCAAGMAATCTTATGAATGAGTTGAAATATAAAKARGATGATCTTGGTAATTATTCTATCTTGTCTAACTCTTTAGGACCTATAGAAGAAGAAGTTAAAGAGGAAAGATTTGATGAGATTTGGTATTTTCATTTTGATGGTTATTTTTCTAGAGCTGGAAAGGGTGCTGGAATAGTCATTGAATCTCCATCTGGTAAGGAATTTAAGTTTGCTTATAGATTGGAGTTTGATGCTACAAATAATGTGGCCAAATATGAAGCTTTGTTGCTTGGTTTGGAGATTTGCAAAGACATGGGTGTCAAATGTTTGAACATTAAGGGAGATTCAGATTTAGTCATACAATAGCTTAAGAACAAATTTGCTTGCAAGTCTGAAAGGTTAAAAAAGTATAGGAATGCAATATGGGACTCCATAGAAAGTCTAGATGCTTTAAATCTTATTGAATTCCTAGAGAACAAAATTCTAAGGCAGATGAGCTAGCTGTAGCTGCTTCCACTCTTCAACTTTTCCATGATTTTATTAAGGAGAATATTTCAGTGGAAGTCATTTTTAGGCCCTCGGTTCTAGATAATATGGATTATTGGCAAATATTTGATGATGATAAACAAGTCATTAGATTCTTGAATCACATAAAAGAATTTTCTGAATTTCATGTCAATGAGAAAGAAGAGGGTTGTAATTACACAAAAAATGATAATAAGGTTAATCCAGCTCCTAGGCGCCTTATTGCACAAGAAAAGTTGTTTGATAGGCATGTTGGTCACAAACCAAAGGAAGAAACAGGTATAAAACCAGGTGATCACTTTGAGGTCTATAGGAATTGATAAAGAGCTTAGGATGGTGAAAGTGGGAAAAAACACTCCTATAGAAGAAAGAAAGGAAATTATCAAGTTGTTAAAAGTATATAGGGATGTTTTGGCTTTCACTTGTGATGAACTAAAGGTCTATAGGAAGGATGTGATTCAACATGTTATTCTTTTGAAGGAGGATACTAAGCCCTTTAGACAGAAGTTGAGACGGATTAACCCCAAATTAGCTCCTTTGGTCCAAAAGGAGTTACAAAAAATGTTAGCAGCAGGAATAATAGCCCAAACTAAACATTCTTCATGGTGTTCAAACTTGGTTGTAGCTAGAAAGAAGAATGGTTAGATCAGATTATGTTTAGATTTCAGAAACTTAAATATTGCATGCACAAAGGATAACTATCCTCTCCCCAAAATGGAAACATTGCTACAAAGGGTAACAAGATCAAGAATGATTTCAATGCTTGATGGGTTTTCGTGATATAATCAGATCAGGGTCAAGGAAGAAGATAGGCATAAAACTACTTTCACTACTCCATGGGGTACCTTTGAATATCTGAGAATGCCTTTTGGCTTATCTAATGTTGGAGCTACTTTTCAAAAAGATATGGATTATGCCTTTAGGGGGTTAATTGGAAAATTCATTGAAATTTATCACGATGATTTAATAGTGTCTTCTAAGGATGGGAAGAGTCATATTGGTGACTTAAAACAGGTTTTTGAAAGATGTAGGGAGTTTGGAATTTCTTTAAATCCCGCTAAGTCAGTTTTTGGGGTAACAAAAGGGAAAATCTTGGGCCACATAATTTCCAAAGATGGGGTCAAGTTAGATCCAGAGAGAGTTGAGGCAATTGAAAAAGTCCCTTTGCCTATATCTAAGAAAGCTCTCCAATCCTTCTTGGGCCAAACCAATTTGTCCATAGGTTCATTCCAAATTATGCAGAAATAGTAAAACCTATCTATAAGTTGCTTAAGAAGGATGTTAAGTTTGAATGGAATGATGAAAGTAAGAAATCTTTCCAAGAGATTAAGACTGCCATATATGAAGCCCCCGTCCTCATAAGTCCAGATTATTCCAAGGACTTTCAAATTTTCTATTTTGCTTCTGAAGATACCATTGCTGGTGTGTTACTTCAGAAAAATGACCAAGGCCATGATCAACCCATTGCTTACATGAGTAGGGCCTTGCAAAATGCAGAGTTAAAGTATCCCATGTTTGAAAAACAGGCCTATGCTTTGGTGAAGTCCCTAAAACATTTCAGAGTCTTCATTGGGTATTCCAAAGTAATTGGGTATGTGCCTAATTTAGCAGTTAAAGATATTTTATCTCAGTCAGAGGGATTAGGTTCAAGGGGTAGATGGATTGCTAAAATCCAAAAGTATGATTTGGAAATCAAACCCACCAAATTGGTCAAGGGACAAGGTTTAGCTAAGATGCTGACTGAAGGGAATGAAAGGGCCTTGGGTATGATTTGTCAAAATAATAATCAAGAGTTTTCCCCTAACTTATTGAAGCTTGAACAAGTTGAGTGTTATGCAAATATTATTTTCTATCTTAAGAATCTCACATGTCCAAGTCATCTAGTGGGTCATAACAAAAGGGCTTTAAGATTAAAATCATCTAAGTATGTCCTCACTAGAGATGGGTTAGGATGGAGGAATCCTGATGGAATAATCCTTAGATGTGTGGATGAAGTTGAAGCTAAGAAACTAGTGGATGAATTCCATGCTGGGTTTTGTGATGGTCATTATACAGCTAAAACAACAACCCACAAAATCCTTAGAGCAAGATATTATTGGCCACCATCTTTTTAGATGTACATCAATTTGTGAGAAAATGTGAGCCTTGTCAGCTTTTTACTGGGAAACAAATGTTAGCTGCCCTCCCTTTACAACCAATAGTGGTTGAAGCACCTTTTCAGCAGTGGGGTTTGGACTTCATAGGAAAGTTCAAAGATAACTCAAGTAATGGTTATTCATGGGTCATAGCAGCTACATATTACTTCACCAAATGGGTTAAAGCCATTCCCACTAAGTCAACAACTAAAAAGGTTGTCATGGATTTCCTTGAAGACAAGATCATAACTAGATTTGGTGTGCCTTCAAAGATAATAACAGATAATGCCAAAGCCTTTTGTTCATCAAAAATGTCTTCTTTCTGTTTTAAATATGGCATTATCTTATCACATGCATCAGATTATTATCCCCAAGGAAATGGTCAAGCTGAGTCATGTAATAAGAACTTAATGACCATAGTCAAGAAGATTGTTGGGGAAAACAAAAGGTCTTGGGATAGTAAGATCAAACATGCATTATGGAATGATAGAATAACTAAGAAGGCAACAACATGGAAAAGTCCTTTTGAGTTGGTTTATGGTTTGGAGGCTAGGTTGCCAGTTCACCTTAGACTTCCAACTTATGGTTTGGTTTAGGATTTTTCCACAGAACAGGATGCAATTCAGAACAGAGTCAATCAAAAAATAGAGTTAGATGAAAGCAGAAGAAATGCTTATGATTAGAATTGCAATAATCAAATTAAGGTTAAAAAGGCTTTTGATAAGTCAACAAGGCAGAGGGATTTCATAGTTGGGGATATGATACTATTATGGGATAAAGGCAAAGAGAAACCAGATAAACATGGAAATTTTGACAGTTTGTGGTTGGGTCCATATGTGATCCGGGAAATAGCAGGTCCAAATTCTTTCCACAACCATTTGGATGGTGAGCCCATAAACATTCCAAGGAATGGGCAACAACTCAAACTCTTTTTCAGATGATGAACAACTTGGTGTCCATGGGGCACCCTTTGTAACGTATTTCCAACCCTTCTCCTTTTCTTTTAGTTTTGTATTATTTGATTTGATGTATATTTTTCATTATATAGTTATGTTACTTATGTTATTCATTGTATCATAGTTTCATTTATGTAATTGTTGTCAATGTAGTTTCATTTATGTGATTATTGTTTATAGCATTTCATTTTTTTATTTTATTGCTTTTGTACATATATTTATGTTGGATATTGGCGAGCAATCGGTTTTGTAGATTCTGAAGTTCTCGTATGCTCTCCTTCAAAAAGATCGAACACACGTCCCCATGTAGAGCCAGATGTTGACCACCTATTTCAACTAAGGGGCCAACTCCATTTACCATGAAGCTATGTACTTGATGGTGCAACAAAGTTGAAGACTTTCTTGTTCTACTAGGCAATTTTTGCCCCCGACACGTCTTTTTGTAATCGAAATGTCCGCTACCCTACGTGGGATAATAATGTAATGAGTCTGCATGGATCATATTTTAGGTTTGTTTCCTAGGAATTTATCATTAGGGAAGTCCTTTAATCGAGTGTTTTTTATCCTCAAGTAATTTATTTGGCCTAACCAGCCATTCTAATTACCCTTGAGTTTTTCACTCACAATAATCCTCCAAAGTGGTGAAAGGTGTTCTAATGATTGAGCCCAATGGGTGACTAGGGTCTAGGAATATTGTAAATGACCATGCTAGACATCTCCTAGAGTCTTGCGGAATTCCATCGAGTCTAAGTAGTTTTTTTAATTTATTAAAATTACCCAGTTAATGGTAATTTTAATTAAAATTGATGTAAAAATGTAAAAAATTGGTCCTAGGGGATTTTGATAGGGGTGTGAGTACTCAGAAGAAATGGCAAGAGACCCCCTACACCCTTGGACCAAGTTTCAACTCAATTTGACAAGTTTTGCTGGGTCATTGTCCATGAGGAGTCCAAGTCAGTCTTGAGTCAGCAATTTAATTGCTTAATTTGGCTAAGTAAAAATGTCAAAAACTGTAAAATGAGCAAAAATTCATGAGAAAGAGTGGGAGATGTTTCCTAAGACTTTTCCTAAGTTAGAAAAGTGATTTTATAACTTAACCCAACCCCCCTTGCTTAGCCACAACCTCAACTCATCATCTCCCTAAGAAAAGTGCGCCCCCCTTGGTGAGTAACTTAGCCAAAGTAAAAAATTAAAGAAAAAAGCCACCTAAGACCCTAAGTGCGCCCTCCTTAGCCTCTAACTTACCTATTGGGTGAGTGAAAAGGTGTTTCCCCCCTCACCACATTCAACCCTCAAACCCTAGCCATACCAAAACCCTAAAAGTGCACCCCTCCTTGAGATGATCTCTTCTCTTGCTTGAGTGACACTTGGAGCTCATTCAAGAGGGTTCTCTCTTGCCTCCCAGGTATAAAAGAATGCTCACCCCTCTCTCATTTCAGATCTACTCTCAGAGAAAACTTATGCTGCCCAAATCTCTCCCACTCCTCTCTCTTTCTCATTTCTCCTTTCTTCTTGTAAATCTTGCTACAAGTATTTGTAACAATATTTTTCCATTAATAAAATGAATCTTTGGAGGTTATCTCATGGTGCATTAAGTGTCTTCTTGGTTCTCTCCATGGTCTTTTGTGTGAGGTGATATTGCTGCCTTCTTTTCTTGTGTATTTCTTGCTTCCATAATCTAATCTAGGAGATCCAGGCAAAGTATTTTGCTTGGAGAAACTTATGGTAGTATTATTGTAGGTTTTGTGAGTTAGTTTATTTGAAATAGCAAAGTATTTTTCATTTTCCATAGATCTACTCACCTCCTTATTGTTTTTGTAGCAAAATCTCACTTATTTGCAAGTCACATAGGGTTTGAAGGAGCAAATTTCAGATCTGGAAATTTGCTTGTTCAACCAAGGGTTTCCTCCAAGCATTTATCTATCTAGCAAGTTAAGTTATTTTTTAGTTGGGCACATTTACTCTCAAGTTCAATATCTCTAAAGTTGCGCACCATCTCTTTAGGGCAATTTACTTCAATTTCCTTCTTGCTCCATAAGTTGCGCACTAGCTCTCATTTGCAACTTGCTTCCAAGTTATTGTAAGTTAAGTTCTTTCTTTGTTGTGGTTATCTCGTGCTCATTAGCACAAGTTGAATTCTTTATTGTGTAGCTATCTAACCATTCTTTAGTTTCTTTTGTATAATTGTTGTAAGTTTTACTGTAATTTATCTTTATTATATTTCATTTGTATATTTCATCTTGTATTTATCTCAATTGTAAAGTTATATTCTATATTTCACTGTAATTAGATCATTTATCTTTCCTT
>ML843469.1:62663-73781 GCA_009831015.1 Picea engelmannii
TTCTGCAAAGATGTTGGGATCAAGAGGGAGCTCACCACTCCCTATAATCCTCAACAAAACGGTGTAGCTGAAAGAAAGAATAGAACGATAATGGAAGCAGTGAAGACCATAATCCATGATCAAGATCTTCCTATGTGCTTATGGCTAGAAGCAGCAATGACAACCGTATATGTGAAAAATCGATTGTCCCATAGTGCACTTGGGTTCAAGACCCCGGAAGAGATGTTCACCGGAAAGAAGCCAGAGGTAAGCCATCTCAAAATATTTGGCTGCCCAATATTTATACATATTCCGAAAGAGAAAAGAAACAAGCTGGACCCTTCAGGAAATAAGGGAATATTTGAGGGATACTGTGAGGTCTCCAAGGCCTTCAGGATTTATATACTAGGTCACCATCACATCGAGATCAGTAGGTATGTGACCTTTGATGAAGATGCAACGCTCAAGAAATCGAGATGATGCTAGCTTGAAGAAGTATATGAAGAGGAACCTGTAATCCCCAGAGTTGCAAAATCAGTGAGGGAGGTTCCCAGAGCTGCAGAACCAATGAGGGAAGTCGTAACTTCCTCTGATGAGGAAATTCTAGAAGATCATGACATAGTAGAATTTCAAGAACCTCCTCAAATGACGATCTCCCATAAAAGAAAGCTTGCATGGGCAAGAGAGCTTATTCAAGATGGAGAGAAATATGGTGTTCCCGAAGGAACCACGAGACAGGTGAAGAGACCTAAGCCATTCTCCAGTTATATGGCTTTGATGTGTGATCTCCTAGAGAAAGAGCCTACTTGATTTGAATAAGCCATTAAGAAGAAAGAATGGGCAGATGCTATGACAGAAGAATACCAATCCATAATAAAGAATGATGTATGGGAAATAGTTCCCAGACCGAAGAGAAAGGATGTGGTATCTTCGAAATGGCTCTTCAAAATAAAACATGCTGTTGATGGAAGTATTGAGAAGTATAAAGCAAGATTTGTCGCTCGTGGCTTTTCTCAAAAGGAAGGCATTGACTATGAAGAGACATTCGCTCCTGTAGCCAAATACACTTCGATCAGAACCATCATAACACTTGCAGCTAAGATGAAGTGGAAGTTACACCAGATGGACGTAAAGACAACTTTCCTAAATGGTGTCATCGAAGAAGAAGTGTATATAGAGCAACCTCAAGGATTTGAAGTTGAAGACAGGAAGTCTCATGTTTGAAAGCTGAAGAAGGCTCTGTACGGATTGAAGCAAGCTCCTAGAGCTTGGTATGGCAGAATAGACAGTTTCCTGACGAGCTTGGGCTTTACCAAGAGTAAAGCAGATTCTAACCTCTACTTCAAGGGTTATGAACGGTGAGCCAGTGATATTATTGCTGTATGTGGATGACCTATTTTTAACTGGAGAAGAAAAGCTCATCATCGAATGTAAGAAGAGGCTCGCCTCAGAATTTGAGATGAAAGACCTTGGCCTAATGCATTATTTCTTAGGCCTTGAGGTATGGCAGAGTCCAGAGAGGATCTTCCTTAACCAAGGGAAGTATGCAGTTGAAATCCTGAAGAGATTTGACATGTTAGAGTGCAAGTCCATGAATACACCCATGGAAATGAAGCTGAAGCTACTTGTCGACACTTCGTCAGAATTGATTGATGCCATGCTGTATACACAGATCATTGAATTGCTGATGTACCTGATGAACACCAGACCAAATATCTGTTTTGCCGTGAACACTTTGAGTCAGTTTCTGGTAGAACCCAGACATGTTCACCTAGTTGCTGCAAAACATGTGATGAGGTACCTTAAAGGTACATTAGATTGTGGTCTCAGCTATGATGGAGATCATAATTTCACACTGAGTGGATACACTGATTCAGATTGGGCTGGAAGTGTCTCTGACAGGAAGAGCACTTCAAGATGCTGTTTCAGTTTGGGATCAGCCATGATCTCATGGCAGAGTAGGAAGCAATCCATCATTGCTCTTAGTACAGCGGAAGTAGAATACATTGCTGCGTGTTCTGCCAGCTGCGAAGCTATATGGCTTCGTAAGTTATTGACTGGTCTATTTGACCTAGAGATGGAAGCAACCACGATCCTATGTGACAACCAGAGCTGCATAAAGATGACAGAGAATCCTGTATTCCATGACAAGTCAAAGCACATAGAGATCTGATATCATTACATCCGTGACATGGTGCAGAGAGGAGCCATAAAGCTCCAGTACGTTAGCACGAATGAACAGGTTGCCGATGTGTTGACCAAGCCTCTATCTCGTGTAAAGTTTGAGCACTTTCAAGATAAGCTTGGTATAGTCCGAAAGGACCTTCCTCGAAAGGGGGAGTAGTGTTGTGATGAAATGTGCCTAGTACTGTTCTTCCAGCCTAACTGCTGTGACGTAAAGCCAATCTAGTTATGTTGAGATGTGCCTAGTACTATGCTTCCAGCCTAACCGCTGTAATTGTAAAGCTAGTCTAGTTGTTGTGTTGAAATGTGCCTAGTACTGTGCTTCCAGCCTAGCCGCTGTGACGTAAAGCCAACCTAGCACCTTGCTTCCAGCTTTATAGCTGTGACGAAAAGCAAGACAAGTATTGTGCTTCCAACTTTATAGCTGTGACGAAAAGCAAGACGAGTATTGTGCTTCCAGCTTTATAGTTGTGACGAAAAGAAAGACGAGTATTGTGCTTCCAACTTTATTGCTGTGACGAAAAGCAAGACAAGTACTGTGCTTCCAGCTTAATAGCTGTGACGTAAAGCCAGTCCAGTATTGTGCTTCCAGCTTGATTGTTGTGACAAAAAGCGAGACGAGTATTGTGCTTCCAGCTTGATAGCTGTGACTTAAAGCCAGTCCAGTATTGTGATTCCAGCTTAATTGTTGTATAGTGTGCCAGCCTCGTGCTGTGATGATGTGACCAACCTCGTGCTGTGATGATGATGTTTTAGTTTTATACTAATCCATGTTGATGCAGATGATGATTTCATTCCTTTGAGAATGACAATGCTGCCGATGAGAAAAACTCCTGATGATTTATAGATACGCCAGTCAGTGTTCCAAGATGATATTGATGATGCTGTCCTCTCACCCACCTGAAGTTGTTGATGATGTTGTCCTCTCTCTCGCCTGATGCTGTTGAAGAATACCCTTCTTGTTAAGGGGGAGTGTTGAAATAATGTAAATGCAAAGTGTATTCTAATTATTATTGTGGAATTATTCATTAGATCAATCCCCATTGCAGATTGATCATGTCGACTATTGTAAAATACCAAATCTCCTTTTGCGGTTTGGTCAAAACATAATTGTAATAGACAGAATAAGAAGTCGGCCTCAGAATATATTAAAGAGGCCCCAAAATATATTAAAGGTGGTTATAACCACCCAGATTGAGAAGTCGGCCCTGTCAGTGAAGAGACACTTCGACACGTGCCAGAGTTGTATAAATAAGGAGGCTAGCGCCTCACTTAGATACACACTCACTTGTTCATTGAGAGACAAGTTTCAGAGCTGCAGTTGGAGAAGAGAGAGAGAGAGAGGCGCATTCTTGGGAGAGGACTTTCTGTATTTGTTTGAGTTATCTCTTGGCATTGTATTGGCTATCTATAATAAGGAAGTTTTTGCTGGGTTTTCTTCCCCTTGAGGGTTTCCTAGGATAAATGATGTGTCTCTTGTGATTATGTATTTCTCAGTGATCCTATCTTATGCTATTGTTGTCTATTGAAATGCAAAGAACTCTAATAATAGCTTAAACCTTAACAAGTTTTCCACTTGTTGAGATCATTCATGCCACATGTGTGGCCTCTAGCATGCATTTATGATGGGTGATTTGACATTAGAGCCTTTTTACTTCACTTTGGGAGCATTGTTGGGGTCTTGTTGACCTATCCACTCATGTATCATGGATATTTTATGTTTTGTAACCTTATCTCTAGGGTTTCTAAATGGGTTTGGACTTAGGCATTGTGCCTCCAAGGTTTGGAGAATTATTACTACTTGTCTACTTTTACTCATTTTCTTCTTAACTATGGATGGATAACTAGAGCGCCTACTTGAGGAGATGTCTTGTGGATGACTTTGCAACTTCTATGGATTTTCCTGATTAGGGTTTATGGATGAAAATGCTTTTTTGAGTAAGCGGTCTCTCTAAATCTTGTCGGATTTTGTTTATGAATGATTATTAAGTGTAATTGTACCTCTAGTGGTGGTTGTGCATTCTCTTCGTATTGTTCTTGGACTAATCCCTTGTTTTAAATCATTGGAAAATTATTAGTGGAGTATCTTCCCTTGAATTGTCTTGAAGTTTGTAAGGTACTAGGTGGATCTTCTAGGGTTTGTAGTGCACAACCCTAGATATCACCATAGATCTATTTGCATCCTCTCAGGGGAGTCCTTAGTTGACCCCATATGCCCAAAAAAACAAGTAGGCACTAGTCTTCTCCCTTTAGTCAATCATAAAACCTAAATTCAACTTTTATTTTTTATGTTTTAGGGTTAAATTAGGGTTTTATAACAGTTACATATATTTTCAGCCATAAAAGGCTAAACGTCTTGGTAAATGTTCCTCTATAATTGATCTAAAATTCATCTTGTTTCCATATTTTGTCTTGCTGATTTTATTTACAGCCCTACTAGGGTTAGATGTCTTGAATCTTGATATCTTGGGCTGTTATATGCATTTTGAATTTCAGAATTAACTAGTTTGAGAAACCCTAGTTTTAACTCATTGTTTTAGCCCTACTTTTCATTGATTTATAACTTGTTTAAATGGATAAACCCTATATCTGTCGTAATTTGTCTTATTGCTGCAATTTCATACCTTTCATGCATGTTTTACAACAACAATAAGTAATTTTCAGGTTTGAGTGTTTTGGGGACTGTCTTTCATAAGATTATTAATTGGTAAATCCCCTAGATCAGCCATAGAACATCTTAAACCAAATCTGGAAGTTATCTTCATTAACCACCTAAACCCTAGCTTGCTTGATACCTTCTTTTGGTGGTGATTTTGGGGTAGCTACTTAGGACGCCTTAGACTTGATTGTATCTTGCGTTAGGAGTCCTAAGTCTTACCAAGGAAGCCTCCCTTATGTTGGACTTATCCTTCACTAAAACAAGGGAAGTTGTTGCCTAGGTGACAGTGGTGACATCTTCTAATGTTCCACTCACTTTGTACCTTGTGAAGGATTTGCACTAAGACGCAAGATTGTGTGATAACAAGCCTTAGCTCTCAATTCCAAGGATCTGTATCTTTCCGAAAAATATCTAACCTAGTTTCAATTTTCATTGCTACTTCTGATTTAAAAATGATAACTCCCCCAAATGCAGCAAGTATGAGTCTTCATTGAGAGTTGCCCCACATTTCCTTCTCCACAAATATTTCAAGCATGCGAGTAAGATGGTATGTTAGATCTCTTTGCCATGTTTCCTAAATTTATAATCATCCAGGTGTCTCCTAGAATTGCTCCTCTTAAATGGAGCGGGTGATCCAGGTGGATATCGGTGGCCACCCACCTTTTCCGACTGGCTCAAAACAATTTTCTGGCAATTTTGGCAATTTACTATTTTTAGCAGGTTTTAACTTCCGGGGCCATTTTGAGGGCCTAAATGAAGGTTTTTCGAGATTGAGGTTCTCAATGATAGTCGAAGGCATAATTGAGCCCCCAACAACCTTTAGGTGAGGAGGAAACATTAGCACCTTCAAGTTCTATCAGGAGACCTTGATGGTTCACTTAGACATTGAGGGATGCTCAAGAATATGTTGAGACTCCTTGGAGCACATTTAGGGAGATTAGACCTCCAAAGAAGTTTCCAAACCAAGTGGCATTGATGAGCAACATCATAGATTTAGAGCCTTCCAACTTTCAAGAGGCAACAAACCAACAAGTTTGGCGGGATGCCATGGTGGAGTACACCTCCATCATGAAGAATGATGCATGGGACATAGGACCAAGATTGGAGGGGAAGTTAGTAATGAGTTCTAAGTCACTCCACAAAATCAAGCATGTTGCAGATGGCAGCATCAAGAAGTTCAAGGCGAGGTTTGTGGTGAGAGGGTTCTCCTAGGGAGAGGGAGTGGACTATGAGGAGACATTTTCTTCAGTCCCCAGGTACACTTCCATTAGAGCAGTTATGTCTTTAGTTTCATTTATGGGATCGAGGATACTTTAGATGGATGTGAAAACAACTTTCCTTAATGAAATAATTGAGGAAGAAGTGTACATAGAGAAACTATAGGGCTTTGAAGTAAATGGGAAGGACTCTCATGTTTGTAGGCTTAAAAAGTCCTTGTATGGACTCAAGAAGGCACTCAGAGCATGGTATTCTAGGATTGATGGATATTGGCAGAGTGTGGGCCTCACCAAAAGTGAAGTAGATCCCAATTGGTCTAATAGTTAAGAACATGTGTTTCCTTCTAGGAGGTCACACGTTCAAATCTAGAGGGGGGTAGGGTATGTACACCTCCGTAGACTTTAGGAGTCAAATTGTTGCGTGGAGGGGGTCCCTTGTCCCACAAACAAGGGGGTCTCATACACCAAATTGGTGTCTAGCTTGGTCGTGACCTTAAAATTAGATTATTATTATTATATATTTGTTGGGACTAATTGGCTTATTTTGGTGCTATATGTAGATGACTTGTTTTTGATAGCTAAAGAGAAGCTCATTGTAGGGTGCAAAGTACATATGGTAGTTGAGTTTGAGATACTTCTTTGGGTTTGGAGTTTTGGCAGAAACTGGGGGAGAGTTTGCTTGGGAAAGGTAAGTATGTAGTTGAGATCTTGAAGAGGTTTCAGAAGGAGGACTGCAAACCTATGGCCACCCCCATGATCACAAATATGAAGATCACTTTTGATTCAGATTTGGTGGACCCTACGTTGTATAGACAATTGATAGGTTCCTTGATGTATTTGGTCAACACTAGACTAGATATATGTTTTGCAGTAAACACTTTGAGTTAGTTCATGGTGGAGCCGAGGTAGGAGCATTAGGTAGTAGAAAAACATGTGCTCAAATACTTTAGGGGCAATATGGAGTATGGTCTGAGCTATCTTGGAGATGGTGAAGTGAAGTTGCAGGGGTACATAGACTTAGATTGGGAAGGCAGTGCAATGGACATGAAGAGCACCTCAGGGTGTTGCTTTAACGTGGGATCAACAACGATATCCTAGTTCAGGAAGAAGCAGAATTCCGTGGCACTTAGCTCAACTGAGCTAGAATACATGGCAGCTAGTGCTGCTAGTTGTGAGGTGATTTGACTTTGCAAGGTTGCTTGCAGAGTTGTTTGATCAAGAGTTGGATCCCATGGTGATACACTGTGATAATCGGAGTTGTATCAAACTCTCTAAGAATCCAATGTTTCATGATAGGTCCAAACATATAGAGATCGAATACCACTTCATACGAGATAGGATTCAGAAGGGAGCAGTAAATCTCTAGTATGTTCCCACAAATCAACAGGTAGTTGATATTCTGACCAAGCCCTTAGCAAAAGGGAAGTTTGAAGCATTCAAAGATAGACTTGGATTGGTGCAGAATTCCTTCCTCGCTAAGAGGGAGTGTTGAGAAATGTAGCTCAAACAAGAACTTCCTGCACAGGCTTTTGTATGAACATGTAGGGAGTGCTTCAAGACAGTACGAGGATGATGCAGAGGACAAGATGACATAGTGGGATCCACAACAGAGAGTGGGAGAATCTACATGGCGCTTGGTGGACTAATTTAGGAGAAGGACCTCATGGACAAAGTCAAGTTGTGCCTTAGGTCTAGATTTCCAATTATTTCATTTCCTTTCATTATTTGTAAAGTGACCACTTAGGAAAAGTGAGAAATGGGTCCATCTTATAACTTGACTTGGAAAAAGTGAAAGACTAAATTTTTGAAGTCGACTTAGTCTTAGGGGTCTAAATGAAATGTTCTAGAACATTAGTGACTTAGACTAGGATTTAATCTTAGCTGTAGGTCTCAAGATTGAGATAGGTGGCAGTTAGGGTTGAGGAGATTAGGGTTTCTCTCAAACCATAAAGAGGACAAGAGAGGAGAGGCCGACCTCATGAGAAGAGAGCAAGAGAGCTGGAAGAAGGAAGAGTGCATTAGGAAGAAAACGAGCAGATCTGCTAAAGTGACCAGCAAGATACCAGCAGCCATAAGATCGTACCACTGTTGTAGCCTTCCTTTCTTTATGCACAGGCTGTACATCTTCAGAACAGGCCATACACTGTATTCTGTGGTTTGCTGAAGTATGCTTCAGTGTTGAGAATAGAGGAAGAGTGATCTGCTGTCCAGAACAGGTGGGAAAAGAGTAGGCTGTATTTCTGCAGCTTTTCCCTTTCTTACACAGGGCGTACACTTCTGTTTGAGGAGATTTAATGACTGTACAACTGCTGTGTTAAGGAGAAATCACTATGCATGTATGAGTTTTATTTTTTGCTTCCACTGTTTATTTCCCAGCTATTGTGTGACTGTTTCAATGTTCAGAAATTTATTTCTGTCTTTAATTAAATTCAGTATTTGAGTTATATATGAGAAGAATATTAGCCCAGCAGTCACCTAGGGTTGGGAAAATTTACAGGATCCAGTTGAATACTCTCCTGTCAATCCATGAACATGAAAATGATCCAAAAATCATCCCACCAGACATGAAATCCTCTCCTAGAAAACTTTTTATTCACAATATTTGCGAGAAGACCTACCCTTTCTCTTGTAGGTGGGAATGTCCAAATTGATATGGCTGCAAGATCTGAAGCAGACCTTCAAAATTCCATTAAGCTTTCTAGAGAAGCAAATAAGATTAATACACATGGCAGATTCCTTTAGCTTGAATGCTGTTGTATCTCCAATTACATACGGCATTTGAAATTTCCTTTGATACCACCTACATGGGATTCAGATTTGAGTCAATGGGTACCTCTCTCCTGGTGGTCTCTACAATCCACTTTGCTGCAAGAACTGCCCCCCTGGTGTGAAAAATTATAACTTCAATTTTTTTCTTTCTGCTTATGAATATTGCAGACATCCCGGGTTACTAATAGTATGCCTATTCCCCCCCTTACTCTTCCCTAGAAGGAATCTCCGAAGGATCACCTCCAGTTTCCTACAGCATTTCTTGTGGAGAAGAGATAGACAATGTAACAAATGTGACCTCAAATTTTGTTTGGTATATTTTTTGCTTGCTTGCTAGAGGGAGATCTCAATCAACCCATTTTTTGGAGTTTGTAATCAAAACAACCTCAAAACGCATCTCCATTGTTCAGTTGGTGAAACACCCACACCAAAAGGATTGCCCAAGTATCCAATTATCTATCCTGGTTTTAAGTATAAAATACTTCTTAGACATACCTGGCATTACAGAAATTCTTCTTCCTTTGGGAATATGTCCCAATTTGATCTGCACCCTTTATAGAAAAATGTACTAAGAGTTCCGTTTTCTTATTGATGTTGTTTCTGTATGGCATCAGACAATATTTGTGACCTTTTTTCTGAAGTTCAACAATTCAAATATGGGGCATTGGTGCAGCGTTGAGGTCTACAGAATGTCAAGCTATCCACCAGGGTTACATTTTCACTGTTGTCTGGTCCACCTGTATGTCATGAGTTTCAAAGGGATAAGTCTAGGTGCAAGTCCCAGGCAATTTTGGCAAAACAGTTTCCCTTCAGACTTGGCAACTAACCTGAAGGAAGTTCACTCTTTGCGGAGCATCCCCTTGGGGAAGGTTTCTCTAAACAGTTCCAAAATAAATGCACATAGTTATTGCATAGGAAAACCTAATCAATAGCATGTGATTGCATGATAATCAATGTTTTGGTACATAACATTTCATTTTTCCATAGTTATTGTATTACACAAGGCAAAAACCTAGATAGTGTAGCCGTCCTTATACACACCTACAAGCATGGAGAAGTCTCCAACCCACTTGGTGTGTCCTTGGAGGCACAATGCCTAAATCCAAGCCCACTATCACCTCGACTTGGACTTCTTCCATCTAGGCTCACTCCTAGGGAAGCCAAGTAGGGTAGACCCTACTTACTATGTAAGTTGATTTAATGTGATCTAGGAGTTAATTTTAATTGTTAAGTGAGGGAGACTTAACCTATATGACAAGCAACAATGCAAATGCAAAGCTTCAATGACAAGCAGACATTTCCCTACAAGGACAACTAAGACTAGTGCCTAAAGATTGGGTAAAGGGGTCTGTTATTGCACAGTTTGTAGTTTAGGTCACAGGCTACAGGATAGAGGACAAACTGGCGTAACATGAACCTTCCCCACCCATTGTCACCTCGATGGGGAGGTTCTTTTTGTTTAGGGAGGTTAGCCCAGGGGAGACGTCCCCGGTTACCTGGGGTTTGAAGAGGTTGAAGATATAAGGTCAAGTTTTAAGAGTTCCCTCCTCACACGTTACCACCAGTGTCAGATAGTCCGACTAATCAGCCAATAAAAGAAGTGTAGGCCCTGTTGGAAACACCTGCCCGGAACAAAACAATAGCAAAACAATATATATATATATTTGCAGGCTATAACTCAAAGGGTTAGTACTTCTTTAACTATTTGATTTCATTCAATAAGCAATGTAATAGATACAAGATGAAGTCAACGTTCTGCTAATTAGCCTATGAAAAATCATCAATTCATCAATATCTACCAAAATGACCAAGCCAACAGTATATCCAATCAATAATTTGTTCAATAAATGCTTGACGTCATCACTCAATTGCTTATATTATGCCTTTGTTGCGTCAAGATGAGATACTCAACTATGACGTCAGCCTTTATTATGTTAGCAATGTTAGTTAGGGTTTTAAAAGGTTGTTTTTGTACACTAGAGGCTCAACGTTGGAGATCTAACCAGTGCCTTAGGGTATATGGAGTCAAAAGCAAGGGCACAAGGTCTCGGGAGGATAAAAACTTGGAGACTAGAAGGTAGGGTTCTATGGTGCTGCAAAGGCAGGGCCCTAGAATCAAAACCCTAGGGGAAAGAGGCTCACTCCGGTGTTGCTTAAACAAGGCCTAGTGCTCTTTCCTCCTTCTCTAAATAAACTTGGCAAAACGGCTAGCTCAAAGTATAAATTTAAGGGAGAAAGTGTTGCAATGGCAAGGCCTTCAAACCCTAGAAGGTGAAACCCTAGGTGTAGTCAATCTAGGCCTAGGACGTC
>ML843470.1:0-29873 GCA_009831015.1 Picea engelmannii
CTTGGAAATGGTTTCTTGATATTCTTTCCAATGGCACATCCTTTGCAAATTCCTTCATGTGTAGACTGCAATTCTGGTATTCCTTCAACCATCCTTTTGAGAAAAGGTAATGCTTGATAATTAATATGAGGATACCTTCTATGCCAAATTTCATTTGGATTGACTTCGTCATGTACAAGAGCTTCTTCATTTTTTTCTAGTAGTCTATACAGATTTCCTTCACGGCTTCCAATAACCCTGGCATTCTCTATGTTGGAGTCTTTATGCCAAGATAACTCATTTCCATCCATGAAAGCTATTCTATTTCCTTTATCTTCTAGGCAAGATATGGACACAAGATTCTTTTCTAAACCAGGTACATATAAAACATTGCTTAAGTGAACAGTGTTACATGTTTTCAAGTACTTGACGGAGGCTTGTCCAAATCCTTCCACTGGGTAAGTGCTTTTGTATCTAAGCTCTACCTTGTACGAGGTATTCTTCTCATTTAGATTTGAGAATCTGGCTTGATCTCTTGTCAAGTGCCTAGAATGTCCACTGTCGATTATCCACATGTCATCTTCAATCATTCCAGTGAGTGTTGAGTAGTGTAGAAGACTGATCATCTCACTCATGTCTTCGGTTGTTTGGTAGTTGGTCATGCTTTGATCCAAAACTTCAACTCTGACGTTTCTGTATTCTGAGAGAGCCCAAATGTGCGCTGAACTAGGGCGCATTTGAATATATTTTCCTTAAGTGAGATGCTCCATCACAATGTGTCAGATCTGAGATTTAGGGTTTCTGCAACTGCTCCTACTAGTAACCCTAGCGATAGTATCTTGGAAGTTGCTCCTGCTAGTAACCCTAGAGGAATTTCCTCAATGAGCTCAATATCCTAATGGCTATGTTTCCTTCCAGCATTTATACTGAATGAAGGAGGTGTGGGCCCATAACCTGTTAGAATATGAATGAATGTGCTCATTTTACCATTGACAATATCTCTATTGTCACCCAACCATAGGTCGAATCTACCCTCCGAGCACCTTGACCTTGACAGAGAGAATAATCCTGGTAGAAATCCAATAGCCAAGAAAGGCTAATGCACCAAGCAAGAAGTAACCAAAGTTGATCAGAGAGTCCAACCCAAAACTGGCACAACACCTTCCCCAGGACTTGCGCACAAGACTGCCAAACTGCAGTGCGCACAAGTGACTTCTGTGATTCTAAGAGTGTGTCAAATGAGAGACTGGCGCCCTGTATTTATAGTATTCCTGGAAGACTTTCCTGGGCCAACTTCTCTCTCTGAGTACTAATTAATTCATATTAATTATCTCTCTTCAGCCGACATCTCATCTAAGGTTACTTTCATTTATTTGCTTTCTTACGAAACGTTCTAATCTTGACAAAGGTCAAAATAGAGGTTCATACCTCCCGAAGCTACCATAATATCAACACTCGAAGGGGGGGGTAGTCGGTAAGCATATTAGAGAGGGGGGGGTCCGAGTTCTTGAGGAGCTGCCACATTAGGTAGGGCACGTAGTGGGAAAACTGCTTACTCGGACCCCCCCCCACCATTAAATTTAGAATGGTCAGGGGGTCTGAGTTGCGATAAGGACTGTTGATCTGGAGAGGTGGGCCACCACCGATGGAGATCAGCGTGGGGGTTAACGAAGGACAAGTGTCAAGTGGTGAGAGGAGCGAGAGTAGCGAGTGGATGAGTGGAGGTGACGTGCAGGTGACGCATTTATCTGATGTCATTCAAGCACGTGATTGCGGGAGCTGTTGAGGGTGGTTTGGATTCAGACCACCTTTGGGCCCGAAATCCACCACAAGTTGCCACGTACCCTTCCAAAAATACCATGGTTCCAATTGTGGGACTGCTTAGGAAAATTAACACTCAAGCAATCTGCGTCCCCGTAATGAACTATAGTCGTCGATTTGATTATGATCTAAGATCTGGGTGACATTTACCTACTGTGAGGATCGACGATTCTCGTTGAATTAGGATCAATGATCCAGATTCACTTCGGACTTTTGGGCTTCGGGTGTTTGAATGTGAAGTGAATCATCTATCGCCATGTGCCATGATGGATGAACGGTCCAGATTCTCTTCGGAAATCCAGGCTTCGGGAGTTTCAAATTTGAAGCGTTAAGATCTCCCAGAGGAAAACTCCCAAAGTGGATGATCTGCTTCCACATGTCTCTATTGATGTATGGTACTGATTTGTTCTGGGTTTTCGACACTTCGGGCTTCAGGAGTTTCAAATGTTTGTGCTTGGAAAACAACCAAAGTGAAAATTGGTGAAGTAAATGATCTGTCGCCATGTTTCATGATCGATGAATGGTCCATATTTGATTCGGGACTTCGGGATTTAAGCTCTTCATCACTTCAGCTCTTTGGCGTGTGTCCCGATAGATGAACAGACTAGATTCTCTTCGGGTCTTTGGGAGTTCAAGCTTCGAGTCTTCGGGAATTCGTGGATGTGAAGTGTGCCAATCTCCCGAAGAAAAATCACCGAAGTGATTAGCCAATGTTTATCACTAATTAACCTCAGCTTAAGCCATGTTAAATACTTCGGGGGTTCGGGACTTATGATGACTCTTGGTGTTAAACTCCGCACAATTCTGCACCCCCGCATGGACGAAAACTATTGATATGATATGCTTGGTGGATCTTTACCGTTGAAAATTTCCCTATTCATTTAGGAAATCCTGCCCTGAAAATGACCATTCTTAATGGTTGCGTTTTCCCATGGGCGTTTCCTGCGTATATAAAAAGGCTTGGTCAACATGTGGTGAGTTGGATCAATGGAAAATATGATGACAAGTAATTTGAACCAAATCCAACATATATTTCATCCTTTCAAGAAAAACAAAATAGAAACGTGCAAAGACTCAAATCATGAAGAAATGAATAAGAACCAAGTCACTCAGTAATGGGAAAATGACTTAACCAACCAGAAGAGAAAATTTGATGAAGGCATAGGGAAAAAGAGAAGAGAGGTAGGGGATGCAAACCTAGGTTACAACAATGATGAATACACTTCAGGGAAGGAATTTTTCTGAGCCATCCGTCTTAGAGACTCCCAGATAATATGAATAATATATAGGGAGAGTTTATGCAGTAGCTAAGACATACCATACAACCATCCTTCGATAAGCTTGCAGAGTTTGAGTGGACAAATTCAATGCATTTAGTTAGCAGAAGCACAATATGATAGATTAATCAGGTGTAGTAGTACTTCATGATATTGCAGTGAAATATGAGTCAAAATTATGGACGATTGTGTAGCAGAGTCTTGGACAGTATGGACAGAGATGGATTCCTAAGAACACTTAGCAGGTTTGGAAAGATATATGACAGTGGATGAGAGCATGGATTCCAAATTGACAGATATTTTTTGGACACATACAGTGCATACAACAGTTCACATTCAAAACAGAGTAATGCTCAAAAACGGCAATGACAAAACTCCCTATGAGCTATGGAAAGGAAGTGAAGACAACAACCTCGACATCAAGGTAACTCAAGGTAATATTTTATTAATTGGAATTTATGTTGATGATATTTTTTTTGGAAGTACTAATGACAGGTTAAGCCAGAAATTTGCAAAGGACATGCATAATGAATTTGAAATGTCATTACTTAGAGAAATATCCTTCTTTCTGGGTATTCAGATATGTCATAGCAACCGAGGATTTTTTTTTTTTCAAACTAAGTATATCAAAGAAGGGATAAAGAGGTACAGAATCGAAGAATGCAAACCAATTACCACTCCTATGCAAACCAGTTGAAATTTGAGAAAAGATGATGATTCAAATTCTACAGACCAGATGAAATACAAGTCAATGATTGGTGGTTTACTATATGTGACATCATTCAGACCAGATGTAATGCAGGTAGTTGGACAGGTGGCATGATTTCAAGCAGCACCAAAGGAATCACATGTCTTAGCAGTGAAAAGGATTTTCAGATATCTCAAAGGAACATAAGATTTTGGATTATGGTATCCAAAATGAAAGTATCTATCACTTATTACCTACATATATGCAAATTGGGAAGGTTTCATTGATGACCGATGAAGCACCAGTGGAGCAACGTTCTACTTGGGTGAGTGTTTAGTATCATGGTTAAGAAAGAAATAATCATCTTTATCTACAACCAAGAAGAGTATATTGAAGTAACAGGATGTTGTACATAGGTTCTATGGATGAAACAAACTTTGACAGATATACAGGTTGAGTATGATGAGCCCATTTCAATCTATTGTGATAATACAAGCACCATCAGTATCTCAAATAACCCAATGATGCACTCCAAGATGAACCGCATTCCAATAAAGTATCACTTTCTACTGTAACAAGTTGCAGAGAAGAACATCAGAGTTGAATATGTGGGCACAAAAGAACAAGTGGCAGACATCTTTACAAATCCTCTTCCATGGGAAGCCTTTCAATATCTTCACTAGAGACTCAGAGTAATTTATACTCCAAAATGAATGTTTTTGATTGCTTATCTTATATGTCTTAGATTTAGACGAGGAAGTACCATAAAGAGGACAGTTCAGGTTGGGAGATTAGTTTCAGGAAGATTTCAGTCAGGGGGAGCAGCCCCAAATGGAAATATACCTTTTCCATTGATGACAAAGGGGGAGATATTTATCATATGCAAATATAGAATTTCTTGGAGAAAGAGCATAGAGGCATGGTTCCAGGGGGAGCGAAGGTAACAGGGGGACCATGAGTGATATGAATTTAGTATTGCATCATAGTGTTGCCATCAATGCCAAAGGGGGATATTGTTGATTATTTGGGTTGGTTGTCATTGATGTCAACCCTTTAAGAAAGTTCGGTAGTGAATTCTGGTAGCACAAAGGTTTGGGTAATGGACCCAATTTTGTTTGATGGATAATGGTATGAGTTTTGATATATATTGATGTAAGACTATTCTATATGGATATTAAATGGCATGTCATTTCTGGTGGTATGTGGAACGTCACATAACTCCTCACGGTTAGAGAGTTATGACCATGTGAAGTTGGAGAACCCTCATGAGTCATCTAGAAGCCCCCAAAGGTCAAAGTAGTCAAAGTGTTTGCAAAKAAGAAATTATTTAAATAATAAATTGAAGTGATGAGTGTACTATAATTCAAAGTGGATACAAAATAAATTATTTAAATAATAAAGTTAATGGAGAAATTACTAAGTGGACAAGTGGTTAGAAGTGGGTTAGCCCTAAAATAAAGAAAGTGGTTTAAGGGATTTTAGAAGGTAAATAATAAAGTGAAGTGATGAGTGTACTATAAATCAAATTGGATACAAAAGATATTATTTAAATAATAAATTTAATGGAGAAATTACTAAGTGGACAAGTGGTTAGAAGTGGGTTAGCCCTAAAATAAGAAAAGTGGGTTAAGATGATTAAAAGGTAACCCCTTGAGGAAGCTACATAAAAGTATAAATAAGAGGCAAAGGTATCTCATTTTAATTACACTTGGGAATATTGAATATCTACAAGTGAATGAGGTAACCAAAGGATATCTAAGACGAATTTAAGAGGGAAGGTGAAGTAAAGAAGGCTGAAATTCAAGGGAGGATAAATTATTTTGATGATGCTTTCTAAGGTATGTTATTTACAGGCCATCTCACCATTTTCGCAATAAATTTTTTTGTAGAATGATTTAGACCATGCAATTGGGAGGATGTTAAGGAAACATATCCAAGTAGTTGTGATAAAATTCTATCTTGTGGGTCGTTGTATTTTTGGAGTTACACTTTGTGGAAAATAGGGTTTGTGGCTAGTCCTGAAACTAATCTAAAACATGTGTTTCGGGTAAAAATGTCATAACTTCTTCATAACATATCCAAATTCAGTAAGACCAAATGTTTTGGTAGAGTAAATTCTGTAGTATGTTGCGTACAATTGTCATATCTATACAGAAAATATTTTGTGTGGGGCATTCTCTACAAGTTCGATCTCTAGAATAAGCTAGAACTCAACAAGGTATGCCATTTTTTCTATAACTTCTTTTCTAAGAGGTTCCAAGTAGTGAAATCTGGAGGAATTGCATAAAAGACACTAAAGAACATTGTGTACCATTTTCAGATCTTTATTCATTACATGTACATAGTTATGACTATTTCAAGTTAGGGTTGTTGAATAATCCAAAACTAGTCATGTGAGACTAAAGTAAAATTTGATGAAAATGCTAGTCTCTTGTTGAGGAAGGTTTGCAGGTATGTGATCATATACACCAGGTCTTCTACAGAGTTACAAATCATATTTGGATGATGAAATTAATGAGGGATTTTGGTTGAGGTATGTTACAAATAGAGGTTGTATAATAGTGAGGTTGTGGCACATGGTTTGATGTAATGGTTTGTGGTATTGGATTTATGGATAGAGTGATGAATTGTTAGATAAATTTTGATGGTTATATTGGTATATGTATTTGGTATATGGTTGAGGTACATGTTGGGTACATGGTTGAGACAAGTGGTTGATGAGTTGGCACATACATGAGATGTATAGTTGATGATGTTGGTACATCTTGATGAGTCATAGTTTATGTGTATTTGATGCATGATTGGTACATATTTGGTTGATGGTTGATGCACTCGTTGATGGTAAAGGTTGAGGTACAGGTTGGTGCATGGTTGATGCACTTGTTTATGGTACAGGTTGATTACAAGTTGGTGCATGTTTGATGCACTTATTTATGGTACATGATGATTACAGGTTGTTTGGTACAGGTTGGTGCATGGTTGATGCACTTGTTTATGGTGCAGGCTGATTACAGGTTGTTTTGTACAGGTTGGTGCATGCTTGATGCACCTGTTTATGGTACAGGTTGATTACAAGTTGATTGGTACAGGTTTACAATAGTATATCTCACAATGATAGTGTGACAGTGGTTCCATCATTCTACTTTTATTTCAGGGCGGCTGGACAGAGCAAGGACATGTGGTTGTAGCCACCTTTCGGTTGTAGTCGGAGAACATAGGGGGTTGGAGCCTCCTTATGGATATAGATAGAGAATTGGGGAGTTGGAGCTTCCTTCAAGTTGTAGCCTGAGAAACTAGGGGTTTGGAGCCTCCTTCTGGTTGTAGCCGGAGAATTGTGGAGTTGGAGCTTCCCCCAGTTTGTATCCTGAGAAACTAGGGGGTTGGAGCCTCCTTCCAGTTGCAGCTGGAAAAAAAAGGAAGTTGGTGCTTCCAATGAATTTAATTCTTAAAGACATATAAGAAAAATCATTACGTGGTTTTCTCCCTCTTTGGGTTTCCACGTAAAACACTGGTGTACTATGTATGTGTATGATTGCTCATTTGTTCATTGTTTATTTACTCTGCAACTATTGGTGCTACATTGATATAACACTTTCATTTTGTGGTTAAAAAGGATTAGATTTCTCTATTACTGACTCACCCCCCCTCTCAGTAATCCAACACCCCTTGTTGTTGTCAGGTGAATTTGAACCCGTCAACAGTTTGGTAAAGAATTGAGCACCACTCAATTCATTCAAAAGGTCATCATGATAGGAATGGGAAATTTATCTTTGATGGTAATTTTGTTAAGGGCTTGAAAATTAGGGCACATGTGCCACATACCTTCTTTCTTGAGTACCATGACGATGGGAGAAGAATAAGGGCTAGTACTAGGATGAATGCCACCCAAAACTAGTAATTCTTGAACAATTTTGTCAAATTCATTTTTTTTGGAAAATGGGTGACGATAAGGGAACGCTACCAGGGAAAAGTGGGATGGAACGATCATGGGGGACACGTGAAGGGGGGATTCCTTGGGGGTTTTCAAAAATCGATTGGTGTTTGGATAGGATAAACTATATGTTTGGATGAATAATGGGTGAGGGGTCTCAACTTCTTGAATGGCATGGAATTGGGAAATAATGTTGGAATGACCTTTTTTGAGGAGCTTCTTCATTTGGTGTGAACTGATAATATCACAGGAACTATTTTTATGCCTTGGGATAGGTACCACTATCCATAATGTTGGAAACTCATGGTTAATTCCTTGAAGTCCATGATGATGGGGCCTGGTGTGTGTAACTATTGCACACCTAGAACAATGTCGCAACTTCCCATGTCAATAGAAAACATGTGGTATTTCATGTTATAATGACCAATTTGTAGGTGCACATTTTCAAAATGACCCCCACATTTCATGGAACCACCATTAGCAATCATGATTTGAAATTTATTGACTCCATGGATATATCACAGGGTCTCTTGAGTAATTTGGTGATGAATAAAATTATGGGTGTTGCCACTATCAACTAGGATAATGACTTTCCGATGCTTGATATAACCAATTAACATAAGGGTTTGGGGAGAAGAGATACTAGTGAGAGAATTTAGAGAGATAAGCAATTTAACTTATCATGGATTAGAGGGTGGGTTATGATCATCGGCTTTGGGAAGTTCTTTAGAAGGGGAAACATCACCATACTCTTCAGAAATGTCCTCAAAAATGACCATACAAATCTTTTTCTCCTTACACTTATGCCCTGAAAACTATTTTTTTTCATAGTTATAGAAAAGACCCTTAAGTTGGAATTCAACCATTTATTCCCTGGTTAATTTCTGGATATTAGGAGGAGGGGAAGGAGGGGTGGGATAGGTGGAATGAGAGGAGGGAATAAATGAGGGATTTCTTGTTTGGGAAGAGACTAACTATTGTGTTTCCTTGGCATGATGAGTAGCTTCAAGCTAGGTTTGGGGCCGAGCCAATAGGAAAAGAGCTTGTATGTCTTCGTTAAGGCCACTAATAAAGAATTCATGGAAGAAGGTGTCATATAGGCCTTAAATTTGAAAATTAGATTGCTCAAAAGAAACGATGTATTCTTCCATTGTACCAAATTATTTAAGTTTGGTCGAATGGATCAAATGATGTGTGTCTGTGTCAAATAATTCATAAAGGTCTACCACAAACTAGTTCCAATAAAGTTATCCTCTATGTGAAGTTTTACACCATTTCCACCATTTCCAGCGTTCACGATCCAAATAAAGGACATAGATACAAAGTTTTATCAAGTCATCAATAATTCCATGCAAGGAGAAATAATGTTCCATTTGAGTGACCTAGCCCATAGGATTTGAGCCATCATATTTATTCACCTCAACTTTGGGAAGACACAATTCATGATTAAGGGGGTTAAAATGAAAGACCATGGAATGGGATGAGTCAACACCCTCTTGGTGGGAAGGTTGGGAAGAGGATATAGGATCATGGGATTGAATAACAATTTCTGTCAATTTTTGTACATTGGCAGGGAGGGTTTCCAATTGGGTGAGCTGAGAATTTATGGTGTCTAGTTGGTGGAGCCGATAATTTATGCTATCAATATTTGAAGTAATGTCAGTGATGTCTTTCCTAGTCTACTCATGGGATTTTTCCAAGGCTATGATGCGATTGCCAAATTCTTGGTTTTGAGTGTGGGTTATCTGGGAGAGAAGTGGGAAAGAGTAGGGTGGGTGGGTCCTTACGAAAGGGCTTATGAGAGAGTGGTATCACTGCGATCAATGTGAAGAAAGGAGTCCATTGGGATAGGTCCCAAATAAGGGTGTCAATGGGATAGGTCCCTTTTTTTTTCACTCATGCGAAGTTATAATCATGTATGAATAATACTACAATGATTAAATGCTCAAATTCTTAATAGTTAAAATTATGTAGGAATTTGTGGCCTAGATGCAAAAAGTAGGGTTGTGCACGTTGGATGTGAAAAATTTACACACTGTTTATATTATGTTCTATTCTGACTGCAAGGGTTAGGTATTTGAGGGTTCCTATAGAAAGGGGGTTGTCCTTTGTTATAGCTCTCTGATATATCGACGAGGACCAATAATAGTGCTTGAAACAATATCTTAAATCTCTAACTAAGGAGGCTCAACTGTACTCTTAGTCGTACTACATGATTACCCATGAACACAAGAGTAGTATTCCCAAGTGTTGTTCTCGTTGCCACTATAGTAGTCAGGTGGTCGATTGGTTGATCTACATCTAGTTTCAAAAGACCTATGGGACTCCCTATATACCTGAGGGTACATGGGAGTGAATGGTTGCGTACATGTGCTATCTAATATGATACTACTCGAACGGGTACCGACATGGGTTACAAAGGTTTCCAACCTATTATCTCTCCAAGAGTCACTCAAGGTTGTAGGTTGAGTAAGCTTGGTAACTTAATCAAATGTTCAATAAAATGTATGAAAATGGATCAGAAAATGAATAAATCATTTAATAACTCCCTCACTCAATACACATAAACATATATAGACAAGATAAGGCTCTCAAAAGGTATGCTCAAATGTTTTTTAAACTCATATGGATGGAGAACATTCACTATACCATCAAGATCATGTAAATTGAAAATATAGATGAAAGGATGACTATAATAAAGAAGAATACTTATATTTTTGCCTACCAATGCAATGATTAAAAGACAGTAATCAGTCACTGTGTAAACAAAACAAATGAATATGGAATTCAATATAAGTACAAGAAAAGATGAATGAACTGAGGTCTGAGGAATAACAATGAAAGCAGATTATGATTCCAGTATATATAATATCAAAGTCTTGTACAAAAAGAGTCTCTCAAAGTCTCCAAGTTCGAACCCCTTACAATGTAGCTTCAGTGAGCTTAAATAGCCTTACAAATTATCTGATATCCCCTAAGTATGGATCGAATATATACATAATTGCTTGATCTAATCTATTAAAAAATATTTAGGATCTATATCTTATTTTCATTGAATCAAATCTTCATCCTAACTAAGTCTTCGATAGCTCCATATAGCCAAGTTCTTCTTACTCAACATAGTTTTTGCCAAATAGATATGCTCAGTCAGTTTTCTATTAGCTGCCCTTAAGCTAATGTTTTGTTTGTACATATTAACCAACTGAATTCTTTGTATACCTTTCCTTCTGATAATTTTCCTCAACTTAGTGCATTCATTAGCTATCTCTCCCATCTTAGTGGCAAAGTGACTGCTCAGGGTAGTGTTCTTTTTCTTCAGAACTTGATTCTTTTCCTTGAGGATCTTGATTTCTGCCTGAGATGCTAGTAGCTTGTCCTCCTTCTTTGATGAAAAGGTTTCAGGGGATGACTGTAAAGGCTTAGAAGGTGACTCGCTTAGTTTAACAATGGATTCTAGGGCCTCCTTATCAAGAGGGGATACCTTTAACTTAGGACACTTAATTTTGGGCTTTACAAGTTCTGTCTCTTGCTGAGACTGTTCTGCAAATGCAAATTTTTTTCTTAAAGACCCCCTGATGGAAGGTGCAACTGCTTTGAATTCAATGATTTGGAGGTCATCATCCACTTCCATGGTTGAAGGTTCAATAGGGGTATCTAACTGTTCTTCACAAACCATTTGTTTCTGAGTGTCCTCTATCAACTCAAACTTCCTAAGAGAAGATCTCCTCAAGACTGGTGGAACAATTTTATCGTGAAATATATGAACATCTTTATCAGTTTATATGGGAGGGAGTTCAATAGGGACTTATGGTTCTTCTTCAGTAACAACTTCTTTACCTTTTCCTTTTCCTTTATTTCTCTTAGAATCTCTAATAGGTGAAGGATTCTGAGATACAATATCTTGGGAAGACTGTGGTGCTTCTGGTGGGGATTCAAAGGAAGGCATGGAAGTCTTCTTTCTAGGATTATTAGGTTTTGAAAAGGAAGGAGGTATGTAAATTTGGTATTTGGAGACAAATAAGAAAGTAGGCCAGAATTTGCACTCTTTCTTTAATTGTTCAGTGACTATCAACTTGATTAGGGCATGGTGGAAAATGGCCTTCTCTAGTTTATCAGGTTTCTTTTGATCTAGCAAGATCATCCTTTGAAGACTCATAAAAAGAAAGTATGCTAAAACAATTTATTTTTTCCCAGTGAAATGCAGAAGTAACTTAAAATGATATTGTAAGACCTTGTTGTACCTCCCTTCGCAAGTGAAATACCTTTGTATGACGAGAATGAGTTTTTCATGGGCTTCCAAAAGCCATTGCCAGGGTATCCCTTTGACTAAATTGGCTCCCTTATGCTCAAGCTTCAACATATCCTGATGCCAACCTTATTTTTCCATCTTCCTATCTTTGAACCACTTCTCAACTATCATGGGTATCTTTGTCACCTCTGCTATCAGGTCCACTATCAAATTAATTTCCATAGGGACAACTTGGGTCTTCCCCTCCTTGTAATTATTTACAAAGTCATGACTAACCTCCAAATGGTGGCCATCCAACTTTTGTCAAAACCTCAGACATCCCAAACGCTTGAATGCATCCAAGTGATCGGGATTTTTCTCGATCAAACTGATGCCTGTGGGTTTAAATATGTGGAGAGACCCCAAACTCTTCCTAGGTGTATCATATTTAGGATCCATCTGCAGAGGATCTAGTTCTTGTAACACTTCTGGAGACAAAGAGTGAGTTTACAGGATCAAATATAAAGATGAGTGCTTCACATGCAAACTCTTCCTAAGAAAATGTGAAAAAGATAGATGGTTGAGTGATTTGAGGGGGACTTTAAACTGATTTTGAAGTGTTTTAATCCTTCAAATAATCCACTGAAGTGATCTCAACAAGTTCATGAATACAAATGATGAAACAAAGTTTTGCACGAAAGTTTGGAGTGCGCTAAGTGTAAAAATGATTATGTGCGCTAACAAATCTGGAATTTGTAGCGCTGAGTGTGTAAAACGAGCACAAAATGCTGCAAACTCATACTGGATGAGTACTTGAGATATTTTGAGCTCAAAAAACAATCATTTTTAACAATGATGGCTAATCATGACCATAAAAGACTTGTAGGATCACATGTTACACATGAAAATCTCGTGACTCAAACTTTTCAAATGGATCTAGACACATCTTGACTTAGGCTAAAAAATATTTATAACCTCTTATTCATTAGCAGAATGAATATCCATGACTAACTAAGATAAAATGATAAACCCACCTTACAAGGTATTAAAACCAAATAAAAACCTTACTTATCACCTAAGACTCAACAAATTTAAAATTTATTTGGGAGAACACATCTGGCTCCTATTGGGGATGGAATCCTCCCTGTGAGGTTCCAAGAACAAATGACCATCTTGTCTTTCCTATAAAACTTGAAATTGAACTTTTAATCTAGTGTTCCATTGGGCATGGAGTTATTTCTTAAACAAAACTAAAAGCAAAACAATGAAATGATATTTACAAGTGGAAAAAGGATTTTGAAGCCTTATTGAAAATAGATTTTGAGAAAACGCCCATTGACTGGGCCACCAAATACCTCATCACCTTCCAGGTTCTGTAAGAGTTAAGTATTGTTCTACATCACTTGAGAGATGATGAAAGGACCAGTCCACAATGTGTCAAACTTCCCATGCTTCCCCTTATCCTATCTGTAAGCATCCCACTTCAAAACAAGATCCCCTGTTTGGAAAATATCTCATTTAGCCTTCTTTTCAAAGATATCTTTCATCTTCCTCTGATGTAACTCTATATTCTCAAGTTATTGCTCCCTTACCTTCTGAAGTTCAACAGGATGAAGAATCCTTCTAACCAAATCATTTGGTTCCCCCTCTACTTCTTGAAAAAAAATTGCAACAGGTAGTGCAAGTTGGATAGGGAAAATGGATTCAATGCCATACACTAACTTGAATGGAGAAGTACAAATGGACTTATTATTTTTCACTCTATTAGCCCAAAGTGAAAATTTTAACTTCGAACCCTAACTCCTTTGGTTTTATTCAAGCAACTTTCTAGTAATCCTCACTAGGATTTTGTTTGATGATTCATCAAGGCCATTTCCTTGAGGATAGTAGGCAGTTGAATGAACAAGATGAATACCCATGTCACCAAATAACTTCACCAAAGAATCAACTATAAAATAAGATGCATTATCAGTAACAAGTCTCTTGGGGCAGCCAAATCTAGCAAAAATATGATCATTCAAGAAATTTATGATTACAGAATGAGTGGCATTTCTGGTAGGAATAGCCTCGATCCATTTTGTAAAGTAATCACTTGCTACTAGAATCCACCTATGTTGGTCACTTGAATATCGATGTATCTCTCCAATGAAGTCCATCCCCCATTGTTGGAAGGGTCCAGTGACTATAATAGGCTTCAATGGGGGAGATTTTAGCTTATTTTTTCCAGTGAACCTTTGGACCTTGTCACATGTCTTTACATAAGAGAAAACATCAGAAAATAAACATGGAAAATAGTAACCATCCCTCAAAATATTGTGGGTTGTGGTTTTCTAGTAGTGATGGCCACCACAATTGCTTCTATGAAAATGATGCATAACCTTAACTGATTCCTCTTTATCAAGGAACCTCAACAACATCCCAGAGGGGTCTTTCCAATAGAGCATATTTTCATTAATACAAAACTTGATTTCATTGAGTTTAAGTTTTCTTACCTGTGTTTGATTCGTCTTTGGAGGGGCCGCAAGGTTCTATAAAAAATATACTATATTGTTTTACCATTCACAAGAAGACAAATGGGTTGATACTTGCTGATCATGACTGTACTTTTCAACTGAGATTTCAGATTGTGCATCCTCTACATTTATGCTAATGAAATTAATACCCAACACCTCACAATTCTCTTCAGCAAGAATCTTTGCCAAACCCTAACCCTTTATCAATTTGGTTGTATATATCAATGTCAAACTCAATGAGTTTGGCAATGCACTTGGCTCTTTTTCCATCTATATTTGGTTGTATGAGTACATCTCTGACTGAACTAGATGGTACATAAGCTATAACATTTTCATGAAAAATATAGATCCTAAAAGCCTTAAGTGATTTGATTAAAGCATAAGCCTGTTTTTCAATAGGATCATACTTTACCTCAGCATCTCTTAGTGTCTTGTTAAAGAATGCTACTGTTTGTTCCTACCCTTGATCATTTCTCTGAAGTAACACTGTTGTAATGGTATCATTAGATGAAAATGAAAATATATAGAAATCTTTACAATAGTATGGGTTGATCAAAGTAGGAGCTGACATAAGAGCTTTCTTAATAGCTTCAAAAGAATCCATTGTTGCATCATTCCATTTAACTTCTAAATCTTTCCTTAGCATACCAGTGATGTGTTTAATCAATTCTGCAAAATTAGGAATAAATATCCTAATGAAGTTAATATTTCCAAGAAATGATTGAATGTCTTTCTTAGATCTAGGAATGGATATCTTCTGAATATCTTATAATCTTTCAAGGTCAATCTTTACTCCTTCAACAATCACTATGTGCCCCAGAAGCTTACCTTCTTTCAATGCAAATTGAGACTTATTTGTATTGAGTGAAATCCCATACCTTCTACACTTCAAGAATGTCTTCCTCAAATGTTGCAAATGCTCTTTATGGTTGTGAGAAAACATTGTTAGATCATCCAAATATATCAAAACAAACTTATCCTTCTCACCTACAAAGGCAATTTCCATGGCCTGCTAAAAGGTGGCCCCGACATTCATAATCCCAAAGGGAATATTGGAATACATAAAAGTACCCCAAGGAGTTGTGAAGGTTGTCTTTTATCTGTCATTTGGATGTACTAAGTTTTG
Organism: Picea engelmannii; assembly: GCA_009831015.1. NCBI lineage: Eukaryota > Viridiplantae > Streptophyta > Pinopsida > Pinales > Pinaceae > Picea > Picea engelmannii. The sequence continues at coordinate 15,564 of ML843470.1, forward strand.
GTTATAACCTGAAAAACCATCAATAAAAGACATGACAGTATCTCCAGACACTCTTTGCAAGATATGCTCCATCTTGGGAAAAGGGTAGTTATCTTTCTTGGAATACTTGTTCAAGTTCCTGAAGTCAACACACATCCTAATTTCCCCATTCATCTTCCTAACATGAACTAAATTAGCAACCCACTCAGAATATCTTAGTGGAATGATAATTTGAGCATTCAATAACTTTTTAATTTCCTTTTCCATTATGGGTAGAATAAGAAGGTTGATAGATCTTAGTTTTTTCTTGAATGGAGTGGTTTCTTTCTTCAAAGGGATTCTATGCTAAATCACTTGGGTGTCATAAGTTTTTAATTCACTGTAATCCCATGCAAAAGTGTCTGAAAACTCTTTCATCAGGATGCCATAATCAGCTCTATGTTCTGCAGTCAATTATGTGGACAGATTTGTGGTTTTTGGGCACTGTTCATCTCCTAAATTGTACTTGAAGACAATAGGGTCTTCTTCTTTCTTATCAGGATTCAAAGGCACATCATTTTGGTCAAAAATTTTCTCAAGTGGTACTAATCCTCTTGGGATTTTATTATTAGGAAGTTGAATAATATCATGGTGTCCAATTTTGTTTTTCAATTTAGGATTTTTTACCCTTTCAACATTTTCATTTTCATGATCTATATGGAGGGAAAAAAACTCATCTATAACTTCCAGAAATATAACCAATTCTTCATCATCTTCAAACACTTTCCAAAGCTTTACATTGTCTAGCAAGGAAGGTCTATATTTCACTTGAATTTCATAGACAAGTTGTGATGGCAATGGTGGATTAAAGGTACTAGCTAAAACAACTAATGAATCAACAAGTTGATTCATGGCTCTAGGTATATATGAAATATTTAATGCTAGAAAATAATCAATGAGATTCCATAACTCATCTCTATATGTCTTAAGCCTGACATGTTTGGCTTGAAAAGTGTTCTTAATTTGTTGAATTATCAGATCAACATCTCCATATACCTTCAGTCCCTGAATATTCATGTCCTTAGAAACATTTAAGCCCAATACCAAGGCTTTGTATTCTACTATGCTATTTGTCACCTTGAAATCCAACTTGAAAGACAAATGAATTGTTTCTTTGGAAGGTGAAACGAAAACAACACTTGCTCCTGCAGATTCTCTCGAACAAGCACCATCAAAGAACATACTCCGTATAGGAGTGCTTTCCTCTTCTGAAGATTGGAAAATAGGCTTTCTGAGATGTAAAGATGATGATTGAGAATCATCAGTCTGAAGTATACAAGATCCCAAACCTGTATCAATTGAGTATATTGGATGATTTTTAGGCTCCTTCTCATCACTGATAATATAGGCTAATTGTGCTTCCCTATACAACCTCCTTTGTTCCCCTCCAAAGACTAGGACAATTTCATAAGAGAGGTCATTTTTCAAGGTGCCTCCTAGCCTTTTTATCCATGATCTAGATAAGAGAATACCAAATTTGGGTGGCACATCAGCTACCACAATGTCCATTACCATGCTCCTCATAGGTAACTGAGATAACGAAATTGCTAGATCTTTAATCAAGCCAAGGCACTTAACCTTCCTAGATTTTAATGAGAATAAATCATGATAAGATTTGGTAATTTATAAACCCAACTCATCCTTGAATTCTTTTGGCATGAGTTTATGAGAAGCTCTTGTGTCTAAAAGGCAATTATGCAGAATTTTATCATGGATTTTCAAGGAGACATAAAAAGGTGGAGAGGCTTCTTCACAGTCTTCAACCATTGGACTAAGGAAAATAGTAGGCTTATCATCTTGGAGGTTTACAACATCAACAATAGATGGCATGTATTTAGGCTAAAGGGCTTTGAGGATGGTTTGTTTGAAGGTATCATTCTTCATTAATTCCATGAGTGGTATGGGAATTTTAACCTTCTGAATTTATGATTCAAAGATAAATGAGAAAGGAATTTTGTCAGGGTTTCTTACCTCATGCACAGGAGCTTTAAGAAGTACTTGATACTTTGTTTGATCTTGATCTTTGCTTGGTTTTTATTTTGTGGGGGAAACAACTTTTTTGGGAGGATCTTTCTCATCTTGCTTATTATTATCTTGTTTATATCTCAAATTGTACCTATTATGATCATCATTTTGAAAAACAGACCCATCATTTGATTCTTGACTAATCTGATGACTAATCAAAGATTCTTCATAAGCAGACTGTATCAAGAAATATGCATCACCTTTATCTCACAAACAATGAATTTCATCATCTTCTTATGGTTGTTCTTCTTCCATGACTGTATTCTGAAAAGGGGCTTTAATTTTTTTATCCTCATTAGCATTTCTATTCCTTTGTAAAATATGAGTTTGCTCATTATTTCTTCTATAAGGATTTGGATTTCTAGGAATAAAAGCATTAGGATCTCTACCTTTTCCAGGATGCTTGTTTTCAATCTTCATCTTGGACAATTCAGAAGCCAGAGATTCAATCATATTATCCATCTTTTCAATATTGGGATCAACACTTGATGATGAGGCTTCTCCTTTTTGTTTCCTTGTATCACCTCTACCTTTCAAATTTTCTACAACAAGGATGTTAGATTCCACTTCAAGTGTTGCATCCTACATATCAGGCAATGTAACAAACCTCCTTTCTCTTAACAACAAACTAAATTCAGAATCAAAGGAATTAGCATATGTGATTTTTGCAGAGGTACCAGTAGGCTTGATTTCAGCTGGGATCTTGCTATACATCCGGTTAAATTTCTTGGTAAAGTCTGGCACTAATTCACCACTTTCCCTTCTCAAGTTCCCAAACTCTGTAATTTAGTAAAGAAAATCTTTCTTATCCCCCCATTGTTTTAAGAAAGTATTATCTAAAACTTCAACACGTGTTATGGTTCTTGGTGTTAGTTCTCTAAACCATCTCCTACCCTCTCCATCTAAAATTTGGACAAACACTCTCATCCATACATCCTTCTGTGTGATGTTTAAGTTATCAGCATAACTATAAATTAATTCAAGATGCTCTTCAGCTGTGACCTCTTTTGTCCCTGAAAATTTAGGCATGTACTTTTGATAGTCTCCAGTAGGCATTTCATTCAAAGGATTAGAAAATACTAATGGTGCATATCTAGCAGCTATGATTCTTTCCATCTTAGTAAGATTTTGAGGTATTGTTGCCATGGTAGGGGTAGATGTAGATGTACTAGAAGCTTGGATGATTAGGGAATGAGATGAGGCTGATATAGAGGATGAATGTGAGGTAATGAGAGGAAAAGGTATTTCTGGACTTGCAATGGAAGAAGGGAAATAAGAAGCTCTATATAATTCAGAAAATAACTTGGCAAGGTTTTCTTCTCCTTTTATAGATAATTCATGTAATACAATCTCAACTGCAGGAAGGTTTGTATGAATGTAAGTTGAATTCTATTCATTTTTAGACTGAGAATATTCTATAGATGATGATAAAATGTCTTCTTCAACAAATGGTGAACTATCTTATTGAGTAAGATCAAAAGATCCTTGAACTTTTGAAACTACTTTTTCACTATCAGTCTTTGAGATTATAATGTCAACAAGTGTTGGCTTTATTATTAGATTTTTGGAAAAGACACGGAGGGATTTCTAGAGATACCTGAACTTGAAGATCCCTTCTGTAATTTGTTTCCTTCTTTTACTATCCTCTCAGGATCAAATACTGGATTAGTTAGTTGTTGTTGAGGAGTTGCTCGAGTATGTGCCTTCTTAGAATCCACAATGTACCAATGGAGTCATCAGATAGATGATTACAACCAAACTAATTCCCTGCCTTTGCCTATCATCAAAAGTTGGGACTATGTCGTCTCCCAGGGAAGCTTGCTTCTCACTCCTTTCCCCGACAACGATGCCAATTTATTATCTCTCCAAGAGTCACTCAAGGCTATAGGTTGAGTAAGCTTGGTAACTTAATCAAATGTTCAATAAAATGTATAAAAATGGATCAGAAAATGAATAACTCATTCAATAACTCCCTCACTCAAGACACATAAACATATCCAGACAAGACAAGGCTCTCAAAAGGCATGCTCAGATGGTTTTTAAACTCAGATGGATGGAGAACATTCACTATACCAGTAAGATCATGTATATTGAAAATATATATGAAAGGATGACTATAATAAAGAAGAATACTTATATTTCTGCCTACCAATGCAATGATTAAAAGACATTAATGAGTCACTGTGTAAACAAAAAAAATGAATATGACATTCAATATAAGTACAAGAAAAGAAGAATGAACAGAGGCCTGAGCAATAATAGTGAAAGCAGCTTATGATTCCAGTATATATAATATTAAATTCTTGTACAAAAAGAGTCTCTCAAAGTCTCCAAGTTCGAACCCCTTACAATGTAGCTTCAGTGAGCTTAAATAGACTTAAAAGTTAGCTGATGTCCCCTAAGTATGGATTGAATAGCTACATAATTTCTTGATCTAATATATTAAAAAATCTTTAGAATCTAGATCCTATTTTCATGGAATCAAATCTTCATCCTAACTAAGTCTTTGATAGCTCCATATGCTTGCTAGAGGATGACAATCATCTTCTAGAGTCTTCAATAATAGTTGGACTTTGAGTCACCTTCTTCTTTGACCAAGAAGGAAATCAAATATGACTTGACCTCTTACTCATTGAAGATCAACTATTTTGTAGCGCCATACATGAAAAATAGCTGACAAGCGCTACAAACTTCTGTAGGACACTGTTTGGCCAAAATACTTGAAAATTCGCTTGAATTTTTTACTTGAAGGCTAGGAGCTTAGTTGATTTTGAACCCATAACACTATATTTTAATGATATTAATGGTATTACTCAAACTTCATACCATTATCTTTGCATTTACGCCTTCCTTTCACAATGTAGCCTTCATATACATCCATAAGACTTCAAGTTTATAAAACAAGTATAATAATTTGTGAGAATGTAATGTATATAACTTTGCCAATGTACCAGTGATAAAAGAGGTTTGATAACCTGTGTCTTCAAGTGAATCTTATCACACCCTTAAGTAAAGAACCAAAACAGGGCACGAGCAAAAATGAATGATGAATCTCATGTAGGTTGCACTGATAGCATGCACATTGTGTGGCCATGTCCTTGCAAGTGTTCTGATGTAATATTCGAACTCTCACATACTTGTCTTATGTTCTTTGAGAACCAAAACTGAGAGCTATATGTATATAGGAAAAATAAATATATATCCTTTGTTTAATAACCTTTCAACCTGAATATGAACAATGTATAGATGGAATATGACATGTTCATTGTAAGCAAGAAAACTTTAATCACAAAATTGGTAAGACACCCCTGTCCATCAATCATCTTGTTTGGAGGAATTTGGTGAAGTTTTTTCTTCCAGAAAAATAGCCAAGTTCTTCTTACTCAACATAGTCTTTGCCAAATAGATATGCTCAGTCAGTTTTCTAGTAGCTTCCCTTAATCTAATGTTTTGTTTGTACATATTGACCAACTAAATTATTTGTATACCTTCCTTCTGATACTTTTCCTCAACTTAGTGCATTCATCAGCTAGCTCTCCCATCTGAGTGGCAAGGTGACTTCTCAGGGTATTGTTATTTATCTTCAAAACTTGATTCTTTTCCTTGAGGATCTTGATTTCTGCCTAAGTTGCTAGTAGCTTTTCCTCCTTCTTCTTTGATGAAAAGGTTTCAGGGGATGACTGTAAAGGCTTAGAAGGTGACTCACTTAGTTGAACAATGGCTTCCAGGGCCTCCTTCTCAAGAGGGGATACCTTTAACTTAGGAAACTTAATTTTGGGCTTTACAAGTTCCATCTCTTGCTGAAATTGTTCTGCAAATGCAAGTTTGTTTCTTAAAGACCTCCTGACGGCACATGCAATTTCTTTGACTTCAATGATTTGGAGGTCATCATCCACTTCCATGGTTGAAGGTTCAATATGGGTATCTAACTATTCTTCACAAACCATTTGTTTATGAGTGTCCTTTATCAATTCAATCTTTTTTCCTTTATGAGTGTCCTTTATGAGTGTCCTTTACAAATCATAAAAATAAAGTATGCTAAATCAATTTCTTTTTCCCAGTGAAATGCAGAAGTAACTTAAAATGATATTGTAAGACCTTGTTGTATCTCCCTTCACAAGTGAAATACCTTTGTATGAAGAAGAATTTTTTCATAGACTTCCAAAATCCATTGCCCGAGTATCCCTTTGACTAAATTGGGTTCCTTATGCTCAGGCTTCAACATATCCTGACACCAACCTTCTTTTTCCAGCTTCCTAGCTTTGAACCATTGCTCACTTGTCATAGGTATATATGTCACCTCTGTTATCAGGTCTGTAACACTCTTTCACCTTAAGCTGTATCGCTCTGATACCAAGCTATAATGCCCCCTTTCCATCAGCCGAGCAGGCGCTACTTCGCGGAATATCAATCTCATGCTTAAGTATAAGTATATATATATGACATGAATTTAAGCAAATGAAACACACTTAAACTCAGAGTCGGAATAAGAATTACTACTATTATAAATAATCAATGATTTTTACATTAATTCATAGGCACAGCAAAATACATGATAATTATAAATACACAGACATGTAGAAGCGTAATTAAAATCACCATCTGGTACTTATCTTTGAAACAGTGGTAATTCCACCAACTAGGTCCAGGCCTTCCATGAACCTCCCAGCCTTAGACCACACTTCTCATTAAGCTCAACAGTAGGTCACCTCCGAGCTGGGACTAAGCTCCACCCCAAGGCAAAGAATCCTAGGCTAGGCTGAGATTACAGGGAAAACACACAATCACAAGGAAGGAATTCTCTCCCAGGAACCACTCATACTCACTACCCACAGACTCTCCTTCCCCGCATGCATGTTCCACCCCAGGAGTATACACCTTCTCTGTCACCTAGACAATCCTTCAGCTACTAACCTCCCTTGCCTTGGGTTTTAGCAACAGACCGGACTGGAATTTTCCGAGCTCTGTGGTAACTACAGGGTTCCTTCCAGGAGTTCTCTCCTTCCTCTGCGCACTCTCTCACCAGGAGAGAGTCACTCACAGGCCCAGCAACCTGTTCTTCCAACTTCACCACCTCTCTCACCTAGAGAGAGTGTAGTACTAACTGGCCAACAAGCCACACACAGTCCAGCACTGCGTGGCCACAACAACCAATGGGGAAAATAGACACGGACTTTCCAAACAGGCTCAACAATGACAGGATGGTCTCCTGGTTATGGCTTGGGGACTGATATTCCACACACATGCTCGATCTTTTCAGACAAAGGATGTCTCGGCTTTCCAGAAATCAACATAGGCTATCCCCGAAATCAACACAGACTTTAACCACGGTTTCAGAATTGCACGAGGTCCAGTCAGTTCACGCTCAGACGGTCGGGTAGAATGGAGGAGGCCCCCAACATGGCTCATCTCAACCATTTTATTTGCGTACGCCTAGGTTGACACTTGTCACCCATGCAACTGCATGCATTCCTTCAACATGCGTTCCTTCCATTCGGAAGTTGTTTGTTCTTCCAAAAGAACTTAGGATAAAACATATTATTCACATGTCTTTTGGAATAATATTAAAATATTATTCCCAAGGACCTAAGCCCCTAGGCTTAGCCCCTAGGCTCAACACTTAGTCCCTTTTCCCACCTTCCAGCCCCTAATCCCTTGCCCACTCTATGGAAGCTTAGTCCCCCTTCACTCATTCATCATGGTCGGTCTGCACACGGTGATGTTTATATTTTATTACTGTTCTGCATAATACAGGTACAAAATCAGGCTCTTGGCCTTCAACACTTAGGCTCTCTGGCCTAGCAATCATATAATCCCACTAGCTTATATAAACTCGGCTCACCAACCTATAAAACATATTTACAATTCATTTCATAAACAAGATTTACAATAGGGCTCAGCCTTGGGGACATTACAATCCCCGTCCCCTTATTTCTCCACTGTCCTTAGTGCAACTTTACACTGCATCTGCAAGTTTTTTCAAAAAAATTCAAAAAGATGTGGGTACTTTGCCCGCACAACATCTTCATGCTCCCATGTCGCATCCTCAGTACCGTACCAGGTCCACTGGACCTTTACAAGATCTATGGCTCGATTCCAGAGCTGTTGGCTTTTCCTATCCAATATGCACATAGGATGCACTTGCAGGACACCTTCTGGTTCCACCTGAATCACATTCCAATCGATAACATGATTAGCATCGGGTATATATTTCTTAAGAAGTGAAACATGAAACACATTATGTACAGTCATAGATGCAGGTAATGCAAGCATGTATGAAATTGGGCCAATCCTTTCCAAGATTTCAAAAGGCCCACAGTATCTTGCTGCCAACTTTGCGCAACTTCCCAGCTTCAGGGAACTCCTGTTAGTTTTCACTTTTAGGAAAACATGATCACCCACTTTGAATTCTCTGTGGGTTCTGTTCTTATCAGCATAACTTTTCTGCCTATCCTGGACAGCTTTCAAATTCTGTTTAATTCTTATCATTTGGTCTTCCATCTCCTTGAGCAACTCTAGCCCAACTACTGCTCTATCAGCTGGATTATCCCAGCTCACTGGAGTGTTGCACTTTCTTCCATAAAGTGCTTCAAATAGGCTCATCTTCAACGATGCATGATACCCATTATTGTAGGCGAATTATACCAAATGCAGGTAGTCTTCCCATCTTGATGGTTTGTCCATCACATACATTCTCAGCATGTCCTCTATTACTCTGTTCACCCTCTCTGTTTGTCCATCAAACTTGGGATGATACGTTGTACTAAAATTCAGATTCGTTACGAATCCTTTGAACAGTCCTTTCCAGAAATTCGAGGTAAATTTTGGGTCCCTATCAAACACAATCATCTTAGGAATTTCGTGCAAGCGTGCCACTTCTTTTAAGAAGATGTCAACAACATCTGCTACCTTGTGAGTGGTTTTCAGTGGAATAAAATGGGCAGCTTTTGTAAGCTTGTCCACCACAACCATGATTGAATCGTGTTGCTTGCTTGTTCTGGGAAATCCTGTAATAAAATCCATGGTCACCACTTCCCACTTCCATTTCGGAATGGGTAAAGGCTGCAGCAACCCTGTTGGGTGCCTATGCTCAGCCTTAACTTTCTGGCATTCCATACATCTGGCGATGTATTCAACGATCTCCCTCTTCAAACCTGGCCAAAAGTAATGTCTTTTGACTGTTGCCACAGTCTTCTGATATCCAGGGTGTCCATCATACGTCACATTACGCATTTCTTTTAGAATTGTCAGCTTCAAATCCTGGACATTGGGTACATACACTCTGTTTTTGTACAGAAGTATTCCATCAGCTCCCAAGGTGTAACTTTCCTCTTTCTGTAGTCTCTCACTCTGTTGTAGCTTTGCTACCAAGTCTTTGTACTGCAAATCGGCACTTGCAGCTTCCAAAATTCTATCCTTAATATCCATCATGTACATGTTAATAGTTGCAGCATGCAATTCATGCACCTTTCTACTGAGTGCATCAACCACCTTGTTTTCCTTCCCTTTGATATGCTTGATATCAAAGTCGTATTTGCACATAAACTCCATACACCTACTTTGTCTAGCGTTTAAAGTCGGTTGATCAAACAAATATTTTAGACCGTTGGGGTCTGTTCTAAATTCAAATCTTCTTCCCATGAGATAATGTCTCCATTTCCTCAGAGCGTGGACGATTGCTGCCAGCTCCAAATAGTGAGTGGCATAATTCTTTTCATTCTCTTTCAATTTCCTGGACTCATAACAGATTACAAATCCATCTTGGCTGAGAACTCCTCCCAACCCTTCCTTGCATGCATTTGTGCACACCACGGAATCCATATTTGGATCTACAATTCTTAGTATTGGAGCATTGGTTAACAGTTGCTTCAATCACTGGAAACTCTCTTCACACTCTTTAGTCCACTGGAACGTTTTCTCCTTCCTTTGCAAGGAAGTGATAGGGTGAGCTATCTTTGAGAACCTTGCGATAAACCTTCTATAATAGCCCGCCAGACCCATAAAGGATCTAACTTTTGTCACATTCCTTGGCGCTGACCATTCTAGGATGGCCTCAACCTTCTCAGGATCCTCAGCGATCCCTTCTTATGAAATAATATGTCCCAAGTAATGGATCTGTCTTTGATAAAATGAGCATTTGCTCAACTTGGCATACAGCTAGTGTTCTCTCAACACTTGCAGCACCATCCTCAGGTGTTGTTCGTGATCTTCCTCTGACTTGGAATACACCAAGATGTCATCCAGGAAGACTATGACAAATTTGTCTAAATAGTTCTTGAATACACCATTCATCAAGTACATAAAAACAACAGGTGCGTTTGATAGTCCAAACGACACCACTGTGAACTTGTAATGACTATACCTTGTTCTAAAGGCGGTCTTGTTGATATCCTCATCCTTTATTCTTACCTGGTGATATCCTGATCTGAGATCTATCTTCGAAAATATTTTTTCACCCTTCAGCTGATCGAAAAGATCATTGATCCTCGACAGAGGATACTTGTTCTTGATAGTTACCTTGTTCAATTGTCGGAAATCAATGCATAGCCTCAACGTCCCATCCTTCTTCTTCACAAACAGGACTGGGGCACCCCAAGGTGACACACTGGGGTGAATGTACCCCTTCTTCAGAAGCTCTTCAAGCTACAATTGCAACTCTTTCAGCTCTGACGTACTCATTCTATAAGGAGCTTTCGAAACTGGAGCTGCTGCAGGCATCAAATTTATAGAAAAATCGATGTCTCTCTTCGGAGGTAGTCCAGGTACCTCCTAAAATACGTCCTTGAACTCTGTGAGTACCTCATGGTCTCCAATTCTTGATACTTCATCTCTAGATGCTTCCTCCACATGGGCTGCAAATAATTGACAGCCTTTCCTGTAACACTTCTTCAGTTGCATGGCTGAGATTTCTCTAACAGCCACAGCTCTGGGAATTCCTTGGACTGTTTTCCAATTTCCCTCCTCATCTAGGCATGTAAACCTCTTGTTATGACAGTCCAGGAGGGCATGGTGCTGGTCCAACCAATCCATCCCAATTAAGCAGTCATAAGAGCCTAAAGGTAGAACATTCAATTTAGCCTTCGTGCTCAACCCATTCATGTCTATCGAACAGGATTTAACCAATTCAGTGACCTTCCTCTTGGTTCTTGTAGCCAACTGCACTAACCATTAACTTTCATGTTTGCTTCTTGATAAATGCAAACTTTCCACCACCCTAGGATATACATAACTATGGCTAGCCCCGAAATCAATTAAAATAATAAATGGTTGGTTGTTGATCATACCTTCCACTTCAATCATGTGCAATTGAAATTTTGCTTTCTTGTTGTCTAGGGCTGCGTAGATCCTTGGCATTCTACTGCCCATATCCTCCACTGTTTCAGCTTGCTGACCATTGTGGATGGTTCTCACTTTATCTTTTCTGTGGGGGAAATCTCGGTACCTATGGTTTCCTTTACATCCCCAACACTCCATAGGTGGCGGTCTGGGCATTTGTTCACCCACTTCAGCCTTCCTGGGCTCTCTGAAAGATGGTTGTCCCTGAGGATTGTTTCTGAAAAAGGCAGGCTCGTTTCCCTTCTGCCTCTACTCTTTCCTGAACTTCTTCTGATCATCCCAAGCCTTCCAAAAACTAGGCCTTTCTCTTTGTTGTTCATATAAGCATTTTTCCCTTCTTATTGTTTCTTCCATAGTCTTAGGATCATCATACTGAATCTTGTCACCAATGGCAGGTGGCAGTCCACTCAGATACCTCTGAATCTTGACAACCTCATCTTTGATGAATGGGACATACTTCAGTAGTTCCAAGAAACTTCGTTCGTATTCATCAATGGTCATGTTGCCTAGCTTGAGTTCGAAGAACTCCTTCATCTTTCTGTCATAGTACCTTTTGGTCAGGTATTTCTTCTCGAAATACCTCTTGAACTCCTTCCAAGTGATATCTTTCTCTCTAATGTGTTGCACCTACACAAACTGATCCCACCACATGGATGCTTTTCCCTTTAGTTGATACATCGCAATTCTTCCTTCTGCATGAGGGGAATAATTCTACAGTTGGAAATATTTCCTCATGCCTAGCAACCATGTTTCAGCATCTTCCTCCTTCTTATGTTCTCCATCGAATGTTGGAGGCTTGATCTTGTTCATCTCTCCTTTCAATTCATCCCTTCCATATGTTCAGTGTTTTCTAGTAGGGGACGGGATTGAACTACTGTGCACTTCCCTGCTGGAATGCTTTGGGGAGAGACGATGATGTCTACTACCACTCCTCAATCTTCTTCTTCTCTCATGGGTCCTGCGACTCTCTGTCTTGCTTGAGCCACTCCCCTTCTCCAACTTCCTTTCCATTCTTTCCAGGCTCTTCAACATTTTTAAGTTGAATTCTCCCTGTTGATCCCTGACCCTCATGAGATTTTGGCTATCAGCTCGGTGAGCCTGGGAATATTTCTACAATCTTTCAATGAGTTTCATCATATGTTCTTCCTTATCCATATCTTTTTCGTGCCCATTAGATTTTGATCCTTCGACTCCCAGGTTGACATTCCTTCCTACCCTTTCGTCCTCTATTTCGGAGGCAACCTGTACCTTTTCCATTTCTATACTCAGCATAGATTCACGGTTGACCTGACACTCGTTGCACTCTACACACACAATGTGAAATCAACCGAAGTTTGTCAGGCCCTTAAACCTTCAAGAAACTTACCACTCATAAACCATCATGAACAAGAAAAATGTTTTGATTCCATTAAGTTTTATGAGCTCTGTTTGGCTCTGCAATTTTCAAGATTTCTGGTTTCGGAGTCTTGGTCCACGAGACTCTCATACTCACATTCGAGTGATAGCTCCCCCTTTCTCCCTACCCTCATAACCAAAGGCACCTTTCACAACTTCACAATCTCGCAAGTTCCCGAGTTGAAGACCCTCGACTCTTCTTCCTCCAAAGGTCGATACTCGAGATGAAATACGGGTATGGCTCCCTCCTCGCTAGCACCTGCTACATATAATTGTAGGCTAGGGATAAGTGCTAGCACCTCTCGCAACTCGCGACTTCACGAGTTGGAGTGTTGAGCCCTCGTGCTCCTCCTTTGCGAATCCTAAAATATCGATTTACTTTACCCTCCGGGCCCACATAGCACAACTGTCTCCACATCTACAGTGGCGAGTGGAACCCTCAGGAGGGTCCACATTATCTGTGGGGACATCATTGAGTCCCACCACGCTCACTTTTCTTTTGTCTCACTGGCACATGGTACACACCCATGTGTCCATGTCCATTCCAAGTGAAATTCAACGATTAGACCTTTCTCAAATCTACGACACAGATCCTTTCGGCGTTTCGGGGTTTTGAGCATCAGGAGTTCATGCATCTCCATCTCTCAAACTTATGTTTGCCGAAATCCCAAAATTACTGTCTACCCCTCCACTTGATCCAACGGTCAAGTTCCTATCTTACGATCTACGGTGTAGATCGTTTCGGACTTTCGGGTTTCTCTATTTCGCGACTTGCGAAAACAAGGTTCTTCCTTTTTGGTTTCTCGGGTGTCGAAATGTCGTCCGGTAGCCATATGTTCCCCCTGATGGACAGTCTTGATGAATTCAGGGTTTCACATATCGCGATTTCCACATTTTTGTGCAACTCCAAAGGGTTTTTAAACCCTGCGCACATTTTCCAAATCTGACAGTCACAAGGGTTCTCCTTTCCCCTGAACAGATCCTACGGATCCAACACTTCTGGTGTGGAGTCCTCTCTCCCTGTGGCCAGATACCACATCGGCTGTGGTTTCATAACACCACTACATGTCCTGAGCTTGGTAACATGGTCAAGTAACTCCTTGACACTCAGAAGCATTCAAAGGTCTGAAATTGGTCCTCCAGACACAATTTCTCCTCAAACCCTCGGTTCAAAGACCACTCAACTAGCCCATCTAGGCTCAGCGTCGAAACCTTGGCTCTGATACCATACTGTAACACTCTTTCACCTTAAGCTGTATCGCTCTGATACCAAACTATAATGCCTCATTTCCATCAGTCGGGCAGGCGCTACTTCACGGAATATCAATCTCATGCTTAAGTGTGTATATATATATATGACATGCATTTAAGCAAATGAAACACACTTAAACTTAGATTAAGCATAAATATTAGTGCTATTATAAATAATCAATGGTTTTTACATTAATTCATAAGCATAGCAGAATACATGATAATTATAAATACACAGACATGCAGAAGCGTAATTAAAATCACCATCTGGTACTTATCTTTGAA
>ML843470.1:29973-57856 GCA_009831015.1 Picea engelmannii
TCCAATATGCACATAGGATGCACTTGCAGGACACCTTCTGGTTCCACCTGAATCACATTCCAATCGATAACATGATTAGCATCGGGTATATATTTCTTAAGAAGTGAAACATGAAACACATTATGTACAGTCATAGATGCAGGTAATGCAAGCATGTATGAAATTGGGCCAATCCTTTCCAAGATTTCAAAAGGCCCACAGTATCTTGCTGCCAACTTTGCGCAACTTCCCAGCTTCAGGGAACTCCTGTTAGTTTTCACTTTTAGGAAAACATGATCACCCACTTTGAATTCTCTGTGGGTTCTGTTCTTATCAGCATAACTTTTCTGCCTATCCTGGACAGCTTTCAAATTCTGTTTAATTCTTATCATTTGGTCTTCCATCTCCTTGAGCAACTCTAGCCCAACTACTGCTCTATCAGCTGGATTATCCCAGCTCACTGGAGTGTTGCACTTTCTTCCATAAAGTGCTTCAAATAGGCTCATCTTCAACGATGCATGATACCCATTATTGTAGGCGAATTATACCAAATGCAGGTAGTCTTCCCATCTTGATGGTTTGTCCATCACATACATTCTCAGCATGTCCTCTATTACTCTGTTCACCCTCTCTGTTTGTCCATCAAACTTGGGATGATACGTTGTACTAAAATTCAGATTCGTTACGAATCCTTTGAACAGTCCTTTCCAGAAATTCGAGGTAAATTTTGGGTCCCTATCAAACACAATCATCTTAGGAATTTCGTGCAAGCGTGCCACTTCTTTTAAGAAGATGTCAACAACATCTGCTACCTTGTGAGTGGTTTTCAGTGGAATAAAATGGGCAGCTTTTGTAAGCTTGTCCACCACAACCATGATTGAATCGTGTTGCTTGCTTGTTCTGGGAAATCCTGTAATAAAATCCATGGTCACCACTTCCCACTTCCATTTCGGAATGGGTAAAGGCTGCAGCAACCCTGTTGGGTGCCTATGCTCAGCCTTAACTTTCTGGCATTCCATACATCTGGCGATGTATTCAACGATCTCCCTCTTCAAACCTGGCCAAAAGTAATGTCTTTTGACTGTTGCCACAGTCTTCTGATATCCAGGGTGTCCATCATACGTCACATTACGCATTTCTTTTAGAATTGTCAGCTTCAAATCC
The DNA here is from genome assembly GCA_009831015.1 of Picea engelmannii. Taxonomy (NCBI): domain Eukaryota; kingdom Viridiplantae; phylum Streptophyta; class Pinopsida; order Pinales; family Pinaceae; genus Picea; species Picea engelmannii. The sequence goes on from ML843470.1 coordinate 31,117, forward strand.
TGGACATTGGGTACATACACTCTGTTTTTGTACAGAAGTATTCCATCAGCTCCCAAGGTGTAACTTTCCTCTTTCTGTAGTCTCTCACTCTGTTGTAGCTTTGCTACCAAGTCTTTGTACTGCAAATCGGCACTTGCAGCTTCCAAAATTCTATCCTTAATATCCATCATGTACATGTTAATAGTTGCAGCATGCAATTCATGCACCTTTCTACTGAGTGCATCAACCACCTTGTTTTCCTTCCCTTTGATATGCTTGATATCAAAGTCGTATTTGCACATAAACTCCATACACCTACTTTGTCTAGCGTTTAAAGTCGGTTGATCAAACAAATATTTTAGACCGTTGGGGTCTGTTCTAAATTCAAATCTTCTTCCCATGAGATAATGTCTCCATTTCCTCAGAGCGTGGACGATTGCTGCCAGCTCCAAATAGTGAGTGGCATAATTCTTTTCATTCTCTTTCAATTTCCTGGACTCATAACAGATTACAAATCCATCTTGGCTGAGAACTCCTCCCAACCCTTCCTTGCATGCATTTGTGCACACCACGGAATCCATATTTGGATCTACAATTCTTAGTATTGGAGCATTGGTTAACAGTTGCTTCAATCACTGGAAACTCTCTTCACACTCTTTAGTCCACTGGAACGTTTTCTCCTTCCTTTGCAAGGAAGTGATAGGGTGAGCTATCTTTGAGAACCTTGCGATAAACCTTCTATAATAGCCCGCCAGACCCATAAAGGATCTAACTTTTGTCACATTCCTTGGCGCTGACCATTCTAGGATGGCCTCAACCTTCTCAGGATCCTCAGCGATCCCTTCTTATGAAATAATATGTCCCAAGTAATGGATCTGTCTTTGATAAAATGAGCATTTGCTCAACTTGGCATACAGCTAGTGTTCTCTCAACACTTGCAGCACCATCCTCAGGTGTTGTTCGTGATCTTCCTCTGACTTGGAATACACCAAGATGTCATCCAGGAAGACTATGACAAATTTGTCTAAATAGTTCTTGAATACACCATTCATCAAGTACATAAAAACAACAGGTGCGTTTGATAGTCCAAACGACACCACTGTGAACTTGTAATGACTATACCTTGTTCTAAAGGCGGTCTTGTTGATATCCTCATCCTTTATTCTTACCTGGTGATATCCTGATCTGAGATCTATCTTCGAAAATATTTTTTCACCCTTCAGCTGATCGAAAAGATCATTGATCCTCGACAGAGGATACTTGTTCTTGATAGTTACCTTGTTCAATTGTCGGAAATCAATGCATAGCCTCAACGTCCCATCCTTCTTCTTCACAAACAGGACTGGGGCACCCCAAGGTGACACACTGGGGTGAATGTACCCCTTCTTCAGAAGCTCTTCAAGCTACAATTGCAACTCTTTCAGCTCTGACGTACTCATTCTATAAGGAGCTTTCGAAACTGGAGCTGCTGCAGGCATCAAATTTATAGAAAAATCGATGTCTCTCTTCGGAGGTAGTCCAGGTACCTCCTAAAATACGTCCTTGAACTCTGTGAGTACCTCATGGTCTCCAATTCTTGATACTTCATCTCTAGATGCTTCCTCCACATGGGCTGCAAATAATTGACAGCCTTTCCTGTAACACTTCTTCAGTTGCATGGCTGAGATTTCTCTAACAGCCACAGCTCTGGGAATTCCTTGGACTGTTTTCCAATTTCCCTCCTCATCTAGGCATGTAAACCTCTTGTTATGACAGTCCAGGAGGGCATGGTGCTGGTCCAACCAATCCATCCCAATTAAGCAGTCATAAGAGCCTAAAGGTAGAACATTCAATTTAGCCTTCGTGCTCAACCCATTCATGTCTATCGAACAGGATTTAACCAATTCAGTGACCTTCCTCTTGGTTCTTGTAGCCAACTGCACTAACCATTAACTTTCATGTTTGCTTCTTGATAAATGCAAACTTTCCACCACCCTAGGATATACATAACTATGGCTAGCCCCGAAATCAATTAAAATAATAAATGGTTGGTTGTTGATCATACCTTCCACTTCAATCATGTGCAATTGAAATTTTGCTTTCTTGTTGTCTAGGGCTGCGTAGATCCTTGGCATTCTACTGCCCATATCCTCCACTGTTTCAGCTTGCTGACCATTGTGGATGGTTCTCACTTTATCTTTTCTGTGGGGGAAATCTCGGTACCTATGGTTTCCTTTACATCCCCAACACTCCATAGGTGGCGGTCTGGGCATTTGTTCACCCACTTCAGCCTTCCTGGGCTCTCTGAAAGATGGTTGTCCCTGAGGATTGTTTCTGAAAAAGGCAGGCTCGTTTCCCTTCTGCCTCTACTCTTTCCTGAACTTCTTCTGATCATCCCAAGCCTTCCAAAAACTAGGCCTTTCTCTTTGTTGTTCATATAAGCATTTTTCCCTTCTTATTGTTTCTTCCATAGTCTTAGGATCATCATACTGAATCTTGTCACCAATGGCAGGTGGAAGTCCACTCAGATACCTCTGAATCTTGACAACCTCATCTTTGATGAATGGAACATACTTCAGTAGTTCCAAGAAACTTCGTTCGTATTCATCAATGGTCATGTTGCCTAGCTTGAGTTCGAAGAACTCCTTCATCTTTCTGTCATAGTACCTTTTGGTCAGGTATTTCTTCTCGAAATACCTCTTGAAATCCTTCCAAGTGATATCTTTCTCTCTGATGTGTTGCACCTACACAAACTGATCCCACCACATGGATGCTTTTCCCTTTAGTTGATACATCGCAATTCTTCCTTCTGCATGAGGGGAATAATTCTACAGTTGGAAATATTTCCTCATGCCTAGCAACCATGTTTCATCATCTTCCTCCTTCTTATGTTCTCCATCGAACGTTGGAGGCTTGATCTTGTTCATCTCTCCTTTCAATTCATCCCTTCCATATGTTCAGTGTTTTCTAGTAGGGGACGGGCTTGAACTACTGTGCGCTTCCCTGCTGGAATGCTTTGGGGAGAGACGATGATGTCTGCTACCACTCCTCGATCTTCTTCTTCTCTCATGGGTCCTGCGACTCTCTGTCTTGCTTGAGCCACTCCCCTTCTCCAACTTCCTTTCCATTCTTTCCAGGCTCTTCAACATTTTTAAGTTGAATTCTCCCTCTTGATCCCTGACCCTCATGAGATTTTGGCTATTAGCTCGGTGAGCCTGGGAATCTTTCTACAATCTTTCAATGAGTTTCATCATATGTTATTCCTTATCCATCTCTTTTTCGTGCCCATTAGATTTTGATCCTTCGACTCCCAGGTTGACATTCCTTCCTACCCTTTTGTCCTCTGTCTCGGAGGCAACCTGTACCTTTTCCATTTCTATACTCAGCATAGATTCACGGTTGACCTGACACTCGTTGCACTTTGCACACACAATGTGAAATCAACTGAAGTTTGTCAGGCCCTTAAACCTTCAATAAACTTACCACTCATAAACCATCATGAACAAGAAAAATGTTTTGATTCCATTAAGTTTTATGAGCTCTGTTTGGCTCTGCAATTTTTGAGATTTCTGGTTTCGGGGTCTTGGTCCACGAGACTCTCATACTCACATTCGAGTGATAGCTCCCCCTTTCTCCCTACCCTCATAACCAAAGGCACCTTTCACAACTTCACAATCTCGCAAGTTCGCGAGTTGAAGACCCTCGACTCTTCTTCCTCCAAAGGTCGATACTCGAGATGAAATACAGGTATGTCTCCCTCCTTGCTAGCACCTACTACATATAATTGTAGGCTAGGGATAAGTGCTAGCACCTCTCGCAACTCGCGACTTCACAAGTTGGAGTGTTGAGCCCTCGTGCTCCTCCTTTGCGAATCCCAAAATATCGATTTACTTTACCCTTCGGGCCCACATAGCACAACTGTCTCCACATCTACAGTGGCGAGTGACACCCTCAGGAGGGTCCACGTTATCTATGGGGATGTCATTGAGTCCCACCACGCTCACTTTTCTTTTGTCTCACTGGCACATGGTACACACCCATGTGTCCATGTCCATTCCAAGTGAAATCCAACGATTAGACCTTTCTCAAATCTATGGCACAGATCCTTTCGGGGTTTCGAGCATCAGGAGTTCATGCATCTCCATCTCTCAAACTTCTATTTGCTGAAATCCCAAAATTACCGTCTACCCCTCCACTTGATCCAACGGTCAAGTTCCTATCTTACGATCTACGGTGTAGATCGTTTTGGACTTTCGGGTTTATCTATTTCGCGACTTGCGAAAACAAGGTTCTTCCTTTTTGGTTTCTCGGGTGTTGAAACGTCGTCTGGTAGCCACATGTTCCACCTGATGGACAGTCTCGATGAATTCAGGGTTTCATGTATCGCGATTTCCACGTTCCTGTGCAACTCCAAAGGGTTTTTAAACCCTGCGCACATTTTCCAAATCTGACAGTCACAAGGGTTCTCCTTTCCCCTGAACAGATCCTACGGCTCCAGCACTTCTGGTGTGGAGTCCTCTCTCCATGTGGCCAGATACCACATCGGTTGTGGTTTCATAACACCACTACACGTCCTGAGCTTGGTAACATGGTCAAGTAACTCCTTGACACTCAGAAGCATTCAAAGGTCTGAAATTGGTCCTCCAGACACAATTTCTCCTCAAACCCTCAGTCCAAAGACCACTCAACTAGCCCATCTAGGCTCAACGTCGAAACCTTGGCTCTGATACCATACTGTAACACTCTTTCACCTTAAGCTGTATCGCTCTGATACCAAACTATAATGCCTCATTTCCATCAGTCGGGCAGGCGCTACTTCGCGGAATATCAATCTCATGCTTAAGTGTGTATATATATATATATATATATATATATATATATGACATGCATTTAAGCAAATGAAACACACTTAAACTCAGATTAAGCATAAATATTAGTGCTATTATAAATAATCAATGGTTTTTACATTAATTCATAAGCATAGCAGAATACATGATAATTATAAATACACAGACATGCAGAAGCGTAATTAAAATCACCATCTGGTACTTATCTTTGAAACGGTGGTAATTACACCAACCAGGTGCAGGCCTTCCATGGACCTCCCATCCTTAGACCACACTTCTCATTAAGCTCAGCAGTAGTTCACCCCCGAGCTGGGACTAAGCTCCACCCCAAGGCAAAGAATCCTAGGCTAGGATGAGGTTACAGGGAAAACACACAATCACAAGGAAGGAATTATCTCCCAGAAACCACTCATACTCACTGCCCACAGACTCTCCTTCCCCACATGCCTGTTCCACCCCAGAAGTATACACCTTCTCTGTCACCTAGACAGTCCTTCGGCTGCTAACCTCCCTTGCCTTGGGTTTTAGCAACAGACCGGACTGGAAGTCTCTGAGCTCTGTGGTAGCTACAGGTTTCCTTCCAGGAGTTCTCTCCTTCCTCTATGCACTCTCTCGCTAGGAGAGAGTCACTCACAGGCCCAACAACCTGTTCTTCCAACTTCACCACCTCTCTCACCTGAAGAGATCGTAGTACTAACTGGCCAACAAGCCACACGCAGTCCAGCACTGCATGGCCACAACAGCCAACAGAGAAAATAGACACGGGATTTCCAAATAGGCTCAGCAATGACAAGATGGTCTCACGGTAATGGCTTGGGAACTGATATTCCACACATAGGCTCGATCTTTTCAGACAGAGGATGTCTCAGTTTTCCATAAATCAACACAGGCTATCCCCAAAATCAACACAGACTTTTCCCACGGTTTCAGAATTGCACGAGGTCCGATCGGTTCACGCTCAGACAGTCGGGTAGAATGGAGGAGGCCCCCAACATGACTCATCTCAGCCATTTTATTTGCATACACCTGGGTTGACACTTTTCACCCATGCAACTGCATGCATTCCTTCAGCATGTGTTCCTTCCATTCGGAAGTTGTTTGTTCTTCCAAAAGAACTTAGGATAAAACATATTATTCACATGTCTTTTGGAATAATATTAAAATATTATTCCCAAGGACCTAAGCCCCTAGGCTCAACACTTAGTCCCTTTTCCCACCTTCCAGCCCCTAATCCCTTGCCCACTATGTGGAAGCTTGGTCCCCCTTCACTCATTCATTGTGGTCGGTCTGCACGCGACGGTGTTTATATTTTATTACTATTCTGCATAATACAAGTACAAAATCAGGCTCTTGGCCTTCAACACCTAGGATCTCTAGCCTAACAATCATATAAGCCCACTAACTTATATAAACTCGACTCACCAGCCTATAAAACATATTTACAATTCATTTCATAAACAAGATTTACAATAGGGCTCAGCCTTGGGGACATTACAAGGTCAACTGTCAAATTGATTTCCATAGGGCCAACTTGGGTCTTCCCCTCCCTATAATTATTTACAAAGTCACAACTGACCTCCAAATGTTGGCCATCCAACTTTTGGCAAAACCTCAAACATCCCAAACGCTTGAATGCATCCAAGTGATCAGGATTTTGCTTAATCAAATTGATGCCTGTGGGTTCAAATATGTGGAGAGACTCTGACCTCTTTCTATGTGTATTAGCTTTAGGATCCATTTGCAGAGGATCAAGTTCCTGTAACACTTCTGGAGACAAAGAGTGAGTTTACATGATCAAATATAAATATGAGTGCTTCACATGCAAACTCTTCTTAAGAAAATGCAAAAAAGATAGTTGGTCAAGTGATTTGGGGGGGGCTTTAAATTGGTGATGAAGTGTTATGATCCTTAAAATCATCCATTGAAGTTATCTCAATGAGTTCATGAATACAAATGATGAAACAAAGTTTTTCACGGAATTTTGGAGCGCGTCGAGTGTAAAAATGATGATGTGCACTAACAACTCGAGAATTTGTAGCGTCGAGTGTGTAAAACGAGCGTCAAATGCTACAAACTCGTATTGGATGAGTACTTGAGATCTTTTGAGATAAAAAAAAAAAATATTTTTAACAATGATGGATAATCATGACCAGAAAAGACTTATAGGATCACATGTTACACATGAAAATCTCGTGACTCAAACTTTTCAAATGTATCTAGACATATCTTGACTTAGGCTAAAAAATATTTATAACCTCATAGTCATTATCATAATGACTATCCTTGACTAACTAATATCAAATGGTAGACCCAACTGACAAGGTATTAAAACCAAAGAAAAACCTTACCTATCACCTAAGACTCAAAAAATTTAAAATTTATTTGGGAGATAACACAACCAAGTGAAATAATTTGTTTTGAGTAACCATGTGAAACCATCTGTATTTCCTATGTGTATTCTTCCCCAACCACATTTTTATCTGTCAAACGACAAATCACTATGCTTGAAAGACACCCACAATACACATCTCTAGCCTGAATTTTTCTTTTTCTAAAAATTTGTCGAGGAAAGTGCTATGATACCACTTGTAAGGTTATAGAAGATAATTTTTAGAAAAAAAATATGATTTTTATCAATTTTTTTAGCAGAAAGAACAAAATAGAGAGCACAACGATACAATTGATCCAAATAATGACACCTTTATTATCTCAATAGCCAAGTTCACTTACCTCTTCGAGGGGGCAACCTCCAGCATAACATCACTCAATTACAAAATGATTCACAAGACAAACATTTTCCATGATTTCTACCCCTATTTATACTATTTCATCTTCTAGAGAACATTCAAGAGGAAGAAATTTCTAGAGGCAGAACATTTTATGTGTACACATTATTACATAGGCCTTATTTACTAATTTTGGCCTTAATTACATAGAAAAAAAATATTATTCTATCTACTTGATGGGTTAGGGAGGTTAGGATCCTAACAAGGGGCATGTTAAGCCCTAAACAAATTCCCATGTAAAGCCCTAGATATGGATTTATTATATTTCTATTGTTTTATTAGTGTTGTTGTCTAGACTCTTTAATTGTAATTGTACCCTTTGTCTCCCAATCACACACACACTAAAGAGACCTAGTTTTAGAATCATCTTGTACATTTGTTCTATTGTAAAAGGAGGTTTCCTCCTCGAAGAGGCTTCACATTCATTATTCTCTCTTTATCAAGGCATGGAGTTACTTCTCTCTCTTTTGATGTTATTTTGGTCATTTGGTGCATAATATATTGTTCTAATATAAAGTAGAAATTCAATTCTAGCTACAAAAGCAAAGCATTGAAATATAAAAATAACACACTCTAACTATAGGAAACAAAGCAAGAAAATATCAAACAAAAAATTACTAAAAAAGTTGTAATTAAAAGGTCAATCAGTTCTATTATGTAGAAACACATAAAATTTGTTCAATGGCACACGTGCACGCACGCACACACATGCACACACTTATGCAATTTACATTAATTATAAAATACTAGTCTATACACATCACTATACCTATTACAAAAAATACAAGAAATATACACATCAACACCTGTGTCGTTTAGAGTGGGCCATTCCTCTTTTGATAAAATAATTGGAAAACTTCAACAAATAAATATTAACTCGATACTTCAACCAATTCTACTTCATTCATACACAGGAAGACAAGAAAGGAAAATAAAGTAGATTATTTTATATCAAAATATCTACAATAGATAATAGCTTCTTTCTCCCCCTCATAGAATTCAATGTTTCTTCTTATAAGAATCCAAAATAGCAGCTTAATTAATGCTATTAACTATAACTTTCTTGAGAATCGAAGATTCTCAAGCTTCTCATGAAACAAAATGAGAGAATATTTACAAAATTAGTTTCCAAGTATCTAGCCTATAGAGTAGGCAACATGTTTCAACTAACACAACATAACTAGATGTTATTTCAAAACAGTATCAGACGCTAAAATAGTTTGTCTCAATATCTATGGATTCTATAGCAACAAGATGGGGTCATGGATCCAAAAAAATGTACTTGCAGTGACTGAACATGTGGCAGCGAGGAATATTATAGTTGGAATGCGAGGATATGTAGCAAAGGTTCCACGACAATGGAATCTCATATCAAGTCAACTAGAACCCATGGATCCGTAGCATAGATTCCACATCAACAAAAACATGTGGATCAAATTTCGGATTCATGAAAACTATTAGCATGATCTATAACATCTCTTTAAACTTGCAAGTTAGATACAAAGAATACAAAAATCTCATACATTATCTGAATTCAATAAAACACCAAACTATGAATAAATGAGTACCTGTAGTATCTCTAGTTAGGATATGGTTAACAATAAAGGAAAAAAAGTTGTAAAAGAAAGGACAATCAGGGTAAAAACATGCCAAAACATAGACTCCCTAAATGGTTTAGTAGAAATTTTATCAACAACTCCCTTAATAGGATCAGTCATAACATCATCATTCTTGCTAATAGGATTTATAGTAGCAACAATAGTTTCTTTGGTATTTTGTGTGGAATTAGTAGCAATATTTTCATCAACATTTTGTGTCAGATTAGTAGAAACATTTCCTTCAATATTTTGTGTGGGATTAGTAGCAACATTTTTTCAATACCAACAACAATATTTTTAGGACCAAACTTGGAAACGTGAATAGTAACCTTAGAAATTGCTTCTAAAACAATTTCATCAATATGCCCGATATTATGAATATGATGGGTAGCTACTAGCATTAACACATTCAGTAGCATCAATAGACTCTTTAACTATTTTTGTAACATTGGATGCATGCAAATAATCTATAGCAATATTATGAGTAACAGGAGTAGGATCCAAAGGATTAGTAGAAATTATTTCCTTTGTTACATGGTCACCTTCATGTGAAGTATAAGGTGACCAAGCACATTCTTTAAGGGCCTAGACTAATGTGTCCAACCCAAGCCTTGGACATATGCATCTTTATTTTTTTTCGGGAAACATGTAGCTTATAACACAAAACCCTAATTTCCCTTTTGAACTTGAGATTAAGATTGAGAAGAGTGTTATAGGAAAGTTTTGAATGATGCTTATCTGGTACTATACTAATCCTTCTCTTATTTGATTGGGTTACTATAGGAGTTAGAGAAACTTCATTTGGGATGTTATATTCTATATCATCTGGAAAATTTTCCTCAGGTGCAACATTTTCTTCAAAAGACATAATTAGTTATGTACTAGGTGGTTCTACTTCCCTTCGATTGGTTACTATTTCTTTTATATTAGTGGCCATATCTATAACAATGGACCTCACCCTTCTTCTCTCAGAGTGAAATAAAGGAAGTGCTTCCTTAGTTTTCATTTTCCTCCTTGTAGATGATCCAACTTCAATCTTAGGGTTTGACAGAGGGGTTTCCTCCACAATTGGACACCCTTCAACCTCAACATACACATGTGTCTCCTCTATTATTTTAATTTCATCATCCTCATCCTCTTCATGGAGTCTTTCTTGAAATTTTTATGTATGTTCAATATGAATTTATTATGCATGCTCCACCTCTTATACAACATTACCTCCCCTTTCTGCTTCTTCCTCTAAATGCTTTCTTATTTTGCAGCGTTAACATCTTCCATTGTAGGGGTTGTTGCTTCCCTCTTAGGTTCTGGAAACAACATCTCACAAATATGATGTATATGGAAAATATCATCCAATACCAATAATTTGATTAAACAATGATGGGTAATTCTAGTATTGGGATTTGATCTTGTCCTAGCACGTTGTTCCATAATTTGCAGAGACCAAAATAATAAATAAGGGATATTTTCTAACCATTAGTGCCATGAATGGTTTGGTAGCTTGAAATGATCACCAAACAAAAGATTGTGTCAACCCTAACAATTCAAGTACTTTTGCAAAAAATAGGCAATTTAATCCTCTTGGTCCTAAAGTCTGCACCTGACTGCTAAAGGGAAAAGCCAGGCCACCTCAAGTTTATAATGATTGGGTTTTTTGATAAGTTGGTTTGTTGGTCAACTTGAGGATCAGTTTTCAAACATGGTACTCTGGTTGAACAGGATAGGCAGTATAAAAGTAGGTTCTCCTTTGCTAATGGTATGGGTATTAATAGACAGTTGGGGATATGAAAAGACAAACATAGGAAATAACAACAAGTAATGCAATGAATCACTTGCTATGTGAGAACAAAGACTTAAAATAATATCTTAAGACTTAGACAAACACCTAGATGCAAATCATTCAACGGTTTTCCAAATAGTATATCTTTCGCTAAACAATAGTTGTATAACATGTTGCAGAATCAACAAAAAGATGAACTAAAAAAATGGATGAAAGAGAGAGGAAATGTGCATTGCACACATCACAAAATTTGCATTCAAAACAAGAATAAACACATAATGCTTTGAGTAAGGGAACAAAACTTTCATCAGCATATATTCACTAGGTAGAGAACTTTACAGTTATATGAATAGGCCTAGCCTCTTCTACTCCTTCTATGTTTCTCAAAAAACTCCAACCCCAAAACATACAGAAACTGCATATTTATCAGAGTTGCAGAGGCTCTCGTCCATCTGGGACTAAGACTCAACACTACATTACTAGTTGTAGAACAACTTATTAACTTAACTAAAACAATGTTGGAGTACAACAATGTATACTTCACACTTGACTTAATAAAAAAGAGTGGTTCTTATCACACATAAAATACCACTTATTAACTTAATCTAAAATAATCCTGCAATTGAACAACTGAAAATTGCTACTGGCAATGAAACTGGATTGATGCATGTGCTGGAATGAACTGGGATTGGAAGAAAAAGACTAGGAGTGACTGAACTGAGTTCTACATTGAGCACTGGCATACATGCACGTTGTTTGAGGCCACTGGAGGGTAACTGGTTGTATTGGCAGCTTCTTCACATTATCTTCTTGAGGAAGCACTAGGTCTTCGGGTGTTTTATGGAGTCTTCGACATTCCTTCTGCAGTCTAGATTACAGTTTCTTGAGTTTGCGATTATGGTGTTGCAGAGTCCGAATTCTGAAAATTTTGTTCTATACCCTTTGACTATCAGCGAGTTGCTATGTCTCGATCATAAACGTCCCTTCTTCTTGTTTTCTTTGTGATGGACTAGTCGTGGTCTACTAGTGTTCTGCTTCTCCTCGTAATTGGTTATGAATATGAGGACGTAATAGGGAGATGAGATGAGTGGATGCAGAGAGGTGGATGGTCTATGGAGACAAGTGTGGGAAGCAGCGGCGAGAAGGTGATGTGTAGTGAGAGGGGAAAAAAGATACAAGGGGAGAGAGGTATCAGGAATGAGTGGAGGATAGGTGGCATGTGGTGAGAGGAGGAGTAGATATGCAGGAGGTGATGTGTAGGGAGAAAATTCAGAAAGGGGGGTCACGTGAGAGGCGATAGGGTGAGCGGTAGAGTGAGTGGAGGAGAGGTGTAAGCGGGGGTTTGAATGGTAGAGTGAGTGGAGGACAGGTGTAAGAGGGAGTGTGAGTGGTATTGGAGCGAGGGGTGAGCGAGATTTCGGAGGCAGGGGGGGTAAGTGGTAAGCAGAAATAGGAGGGGGGGTCTAAAATCACAAGGAGGCACCACGTTAGTTGGGCTCGAGGCGGGAGAAACCGCTTTTCAGATCCCCCCATGGTTAAAGATAGAAAGTTTCTAGGGGGGGTTCTGAAATGTGTTGAGGACCATTGATCTGGGAAGAGAGGGATGTCACCGATGGAAACTTGTGCAGGAGTTAGGTGCTACAAGAAAAAACGTCTTGTCTCTTCGCGACTTTGGTTAAAACAATATGTGCATGTCAGGAACCTTATTCCTATTAAACCCCATACGAGTTTGGGAATTCGAATGTGTGAGAGCTATGGATCTGCCATGAATGTTAGATATTTCTATGATATTTAACCACCATCGAAGATTTGACCTGTCTGCTTGGCTTTAATTGTAAGCATGAAATGGACTGCTTTGATTTGTTGTCTTTTTCTGCGGAAGCTTACTGAGCGTACAAAGGACTTGTTGGACCTGGATGTCTCATGTGCACACAAAAGACTCGGTGGACCTGTTGCATGCTCAATTAGTGGAAAATATGATGACAAGTATTTCAATCTCAAACCAGAACATGAAATCACCTTTCAAGAAAGAAAAAAATATTCTGCAAAATAAGTAAGGACGAGTAGGGGCCATGAATATGAGTGATTAAATAATGGAGAATGAGCTAATCAAGCAACCAAAAAAACTCAGAATTGATGGATGTATAGGGTAAAGGAGGGAAAAAGGGAAAGGGTGCAGACCTAGGTTACAACATTAGCTCCAACCAGGGATATCACTTCCCCATGAGGTGCTAAGAACAATAGACTAGGTGCCTTACCCTTCAAAACCTCTCTCCCAGTGGTTGTAACTTACCTTTGTTTCTGTTTGCCGGGAATGTATCTCTACCATTGTTCCTCAACCATGCATCTATGAAGTTCAAAACAGTAACTACACCTCATTTCCTTTGTTGGGATATCGAGTCTTTATTCAATTTGAAAATTAAAACTGTGTATTCAATCTGAAAATTAAAATTGCAGCTACACCCCAATGCCTTTGTTGGGATATGTAGTCTTTATTCACACACAACTAACTAATCAAATGAAAAAATAAAAGGAAAGCATATATGGTACAAGAGGGACCTTCCCTCATCCTTAAACAAAATAGTGTTTCAGGAAGCACCCATTTACTGAGCATCCGAAGATCTTTGCATCATCTAGGTTGTGCAAGATAAATGGGTTATTGTCCAGAACCTCAACCACCTTAAAAGGGCCAAACCACAGGTTATCGAAATTACCGTGCTTGGACTTGTTATCCCTTCAAACATCCCACCTCAAGACAAGGTCACCTTCTTGAAATATCTCCTTCTTGGTTTTCTTGTCAAAGGTTGATTTGATCTTTCTCTAGTATGCTTCGGTCCTCTGATCCAGTGCTTCTCTCTTTTGTTGAAACTCTATAATCTGGAATATTCTCCTTTGGATGTCATTTGGCTCCTCAATATCTTCTTGTAATAATTTTAGGACGGGTATAGCAATATGGGTGGGAAAAACAACATCTATGTCATAGACAATCTGAAATGGAAAGGTTCCCAAAGACTTCTTGGTGCTTATTCTTTCGGCCCACAAAGCATACTTGAGTTTAGAGTCCCAGGATTTCTTATTTTCGGTCAAAAAATTCTTGATAATCCTAATGAGAGTTTTGTTTGATGACTCGTCCAAACCATTCCCCTGAGGGTAATAGGGTGTGGAATGTGTCAAGGAAATGTTATGACTACCATAGAAGTCAATCATGGATTTGGACTTGGATGCCTGGGAATTGTCTATTATAAGCTTGTTGAGGCAGCCGAATCTGGAAAAATTATTAGTTTCCAGGAAATTCATGATCACCTTGTCAGTGGCATTCCTGGTGGGCACAGCCTCAATCCACTTGGTGAAATAGTCGGTGGCAGTGATAATCCACGTGTGCTTCTCACTAAAGGGTGGATTTATCTCACTTATGAATTCTAACCCCCATTGTTGAAATGGGCCACTTTTTATAGGTTTTAGGGGTAGTGATAGTAACTTCTATTTTCCTACAAATTTGTGACATTCATTGAAGGCCTTAACAGTAGCAAATACATCAGAAAAAAGGGTGGGCCAGTAGTACCCTTCCCTTAGGATCTTGAGAGTTATGGCCTTACAGTGTTGGTGTCCTCCACATACTCCCCTATGCATTTCTATTGTGACTTGTTTGGCTTCATTTTCATCAAGGCATTTTAGTAGGATGTCAGCATGATACCTCCAATACAAGCTCTAGTTCGAAATGCATAATTTGATAGCCTTCAATCTGAGATACCTGGCCTTTGTCTTCATCACATCTGGTTGACATTCAAAATGATGTAGAAAATAAATGATGTTTCTATAGCAAGGTGAAGAGGAGTAATTTTCAAATACCTGCATGATGGGTGCATTTGATTGGGTAAATATTTGATGTAATTATAGCACCTTACAATTTGATTCTGACAACAACTTGGCAAGTCCTTGTCCCTTGATCATCTTGGTGCATTTTATTTGCAGGTCATACTCCAATAGTTTGAAAATCCACTTCCCTCTTTTCCACTCATTGTCTGGTTGGACGAGGATATCTTTGACATTGTTGCTAGGAACAAAGTTTGTTATGATAGACTATAACACATATACCCTGAAGGCCTTGAGTTCTTTGACTAGCGCATAAGCCTGGTTTTCTAATATATCATACTTTATCTCAACATCTCGGAGATATTTTCTAAAAAAGGCTATGGGATGTTCATGCCCTTCTCCATTTTTCCGTAGTAGTACAACAACAATGGTCTCCTCGGAAGAGAAAGAGAAGATGGAGAAATATTTGGTATAATCAGGACTGGCTAATATAGGGGCTTCAACTAAAGCCTGCTTGATCCTTTGGAATGCTTATTTTTCCTCTAGTGACCATTGTATCACAACTTATTTCTTCAACATGTTAGTGATAGGCTTCAGGATTTCGGTGAAATTTGGCATAAAGCGCCTTAGGAAGTTTATCTTTCCAATGAAAGACTAGATAGCCTTTTTATTTCTAGGGATTTTGATCTCTTGAATGGAAGAAACTCACTTCAGATCGATTTTTATACCTCTTTCTGATATGATGTGGCCCAGAAGATTTCCTTCTGGCATGGAAAAGCGATACTTCCTAGGCTTCAAAGATATTCTGTATCTCCTGCATTTCCAGAAAACCTATTCCAGATGTTGCAAATGTTCATCATTAGACTTGGAGAAAATGGTGATGTCATCCAAATATATAACCACAAATTTGTCTTTTCCCCCATGAAAGCTATGTCCATGGCCCTTTGAAAAGTGGCCCCTGTGTTCATCAACCCAAAATGAATCTTGTCGTACATGAATCTTCCCCATGGGGTGGTGAATGTTGTTTTTTATTTGTTCTCTTCACACACTACTATCTGGTTATAACCAGAGTATCCATCTAACAAGGAAATTGTGTGGGCACCTACCACCCTCTATAAAATATGATCCATCTTGGGGAGGGGGTAATTGTCCTTTAGAGAACACTTTTTGATATTTTAGAAATCAACACACAAGCATATCTCCCCGTTCTTCTTCCTCACAGGTACCAAGTTGGCCACCCAGTTTGAGTACCTCAATGGTACAATAATCCTTGCATCCAACATTCGTTTCAACTCTTTCTCGATTATGGACATTAGCATGGGATTAAATTTCCAAATCTTCTGTCTGAATGGATTGGAGCCAGCCTTTAGAGGGATCTTGTGCTGGATGATGTCAGTGTCAAATGTATTTAAATATTCATATGACCATGCAAAATTATCAACAAGATTTTTGATGAGACTGACATACCTGTCCTTTTGTTCCGCAGTTAATGCTTTGGACAACTTGATGATCTTGGGATTCTCAGTGGTCCCAATATTGCAATATGTTATCTCTTCTTCTTGATTCTTCATGGCAGATTCTCTGTAAACATCATTACTATCAAACAACCTTTCCAATGGCACTAGTCCTCTTGGAATGTGATTGGTTTTCATCTCCACAATATTGTGGCCAGATACTGTCTTTAGAAGATGAGATGTTTGTTGATTTTCTAATTCATTGTTTTCACTTTCTTGGCATTCTTGGTCGATTGAGATATTGGAGAATTAATCAATGGTGTGTAGAAATATCTACAGCTCTAGATCATCACTAAATACTTTCCAGTGCTTTATGTTGTCTAGTATGGTTGTTCTATGTCTGATTTCCACTTGATGTTTAATATTTGGGCCAATGGGAAGTCTGAAAGTGTTGGCAGCTAAGGCCAGAGAATCTTCCTTCTAATTATGCTCTCTGGGGATGAAGGATATGTTAAATGCTAGAAATAAATTGTCGATCAGGTCCCATACCTCGTTTATGTATTGCTTGAGCCTATGTTGTTTAGCTTGACAGATGTTATTAACTTGATTAAATATTAACTCAGAATCACCAAAAACTGTTAAACAGTCAATGGCCATGTCTTTGGCAGCCCTTAATCCCAACACCAGAGCTTCATATTTAGCTATATTATTAGTAGTTTCAAACTCCAGCTTATAAGAGAGCATTATAACCTCATGTGAAGGTGAAATGAGGAGTATACCTACCCCAGATCCTTCCTTTGATGAAGAGACATCAAAATACATATTCCATACTTTTTTTGTTGACCTGTCAATAGATGATGTTTGCATTGGATAACTAATATTTCGGGTTCATCATCATTTAAATGAAAAACATATGAGCCAATCTCATTCTCAACAACATAAATTGGGTGATTGATTGGGTTTTGATGGTCACTGATGATGTAGGCTAACCTTACCTCTTTGTATGGCCTCGTATGTTCCCCTTCAAACACGGGGATGGTGGCGTAAGTGAGGTCCATTTGTAATGATCTTCCAACCTTCTTAGCCCAAGTTCTAGATAAGAGCATACCAAAATTTGGGGGAATGTCAGCCACAACAATGTCCATCACTACACTCTCCATTGGTAATTGTGCCAAAGAAACCACCATATCTTTTATCAGTCCCAGACATTTTACTTTATTAGAATCAAAGGAGCACAGGTCTTGGTAGGGTTTGGTGATCTCCAAACCTAGTTCTTCCATAACAACTTTGGGCATAACATTGTGCAAGGCTCCCGATTACATAAGACAATCATGCAGGATCTTATCATGGAAATTTAAAGATATATAGAATGGTGGAGAAGCATCAGATCCATCCTCAATGTGTGGACCCATAGTAATGGTTGGGTTCTCATCCTACAAACTAATTACATCAGAAGATACAATAGAAGTAGTTGACTACAGTACTTTCATGATGGATTTTTTGAAAGGTTCATTCTTCATCAATTCTGTCAAAGGCACAAGGATCTTGATCTTTCTCAATTCATGTTATAGGATGAAAGAGGTTGGTGGCCTATCAACTTCCTTTATTTCAGGGACTACAGGTTTAGATGGGGGAAGATGCTAAGTTTTAGATGACATACCTTTACTTGTATTTGGCTTTGGAGGGACTTCAGCTAGTTTGTTTTGATCAAAGGTAGTGGCTTTGGGAGCCCCCATTCTTTCCCTCAAATCATATTTTTGCTGGGGTTGGCCTTGAATCACTCCCTCTTCCCCTATCTGATTATCAAACTGATTTGACAGTTGTGCTACCTCATATTATTTTTGCGTTAAGTGGCTGATATAAAAATTTGTTTCATTGAAAAGTACAACAACAATATCATCTAGAACATCGTTGTCTACATCTATCTCTTCAATCTGATTGTTTTGTAAAGGAGGCGCTTCTCTTTGATCATCAACATTCTTCCTTTCTCTCTGCATTATCTGAGGTGCATCATTAGGCCTTCGAAACTGGTTTGGATTTCGAATTACAACCCCTTGAAAATCTTTGTTTGGTTTTTTATATTCCCATTTCATCTTAGTTATTTCAGATGTCAGATCCTTCAAATTTTTGGTCATTTCATCAAGTTTGGGATCAGACGTGGTTGGTTTAGAGGAGGCAGGGGAATATTCTCTCTGTTTCTTCTTGTCTTTATCAGATCTAGTATTTAACTTGTCTGATGCCAAGATATTGGATTCAACCTCAATGGTTGCTTCCTACATGGACAAAAGTTTGGTGGATCTTCTCTCCCTTGGCAGGAGGGATAATTTTTCATCAAATGCATTGGCATAAGTGATCTTGGCAGAGGATTTATTTGGTTTGATCTCATATGGGATTCTACCATACATCTTATTGAATCTCTTGGTGAAGTCTGAAATAGATTCACCATTATTTCTATTAAGAGCCCCAAACTCAGTGATGTAGTAGAGATAATCTCTCCTATCTCCCCATTGCTTTATGAAAGCTTCATCTAACGCCTCAATATCTGCAATGGAGGCTGGAGGAAGACCCTATAACAATTTCCTTACTTCCCTATCCAGAATCTGCACAAACAACCTCATCCACACATCTACATAGTCAATGTTAAAGTTGTCTCCAAAGCTGTAAAAGGCTACCAGATGTTCCTCAACAATGACATCACCTTCCCCATTATATCTTGGTAAATATTTCATGTAATCTGTGGTTGGGAGTGCATGTAAACCTACAGGAAGAACTAGGGGTGCATATATGGTAGCAATTATGAAATCCATCCTATTARCATCCATGGCTTGGGCAATATGAATCTRAAGATCTATGGGAGCTACAAGTGTGGATCTTGGACTGGATGATGAAGTAGAGTCATGAGTTGAATATGTATGAGGTTCCTTGGAATTGTGATTCTCAAGGATAGCAAATTCAAGCTTCTTGTGATGATGAAGAGACATARACTCTTTKGGCACAACTTTACCCTTGATGGGGGAGGTATATCTCTGAGCTACGATGGATTTCCTTAGTTTCCTTTCTAGCTCAAAGACTATTGTGTCCTTCTCAGGGTTAGGATGAGCCTTGGTGGCTTTGATTTGTTCAGATTTGGATCTATTGAGTCCTTTTTTGGGTGCCAGTATTTCTTTCGTAAATTATACTCAGTGGAGTTGCCAGGTGAAAGATGGGAGTCTATCTGTGTATAATCTTTGTTCACCATCAAAGGTCAAAGCTAATCAATGTCATTCTCCCAGGGAAAGATATTTTGTTACTCTGTTCCCCGAAAATGACGCCAGAAGATGTTGGTCCTAAAGTCTGCACCTCACTGCTAAAGGGAAAAGCTAGGCCACCTCAAGTTTATAATCATTTTTTTTTTATAAGTTGGTTTGTTGGTCAGCTCGAGGATAGGTTTTCAAATATGGTACTCTGGTTGAACAAGCCAGGAAGTATAAAAGTAGGTTCTCCTTTTCTAATGGTATGGGTATTAATAGACAGTTGGGGATATGAAAAGACAAACACAGGAAACAACAACAAGTAATGCAATGAATCACTTGCTATGTGAGAACAAAGACTTAAAATAATATCTTAAGACTTAGACAAACATCTAGATGCAAATCATTCAACAGGTTGCCAAATAGTAGATATTTCGCTAAACAATAGTTGTATAACAGGTTGCAGAATCAACAAAAATATGAACTAAAACAATGGATGAAAAAATGAGGAAATATACATTACACACATCACAAAATTTCAATTCAAGACAAGAATAAACACATAAAGATTTGAGTAAGGGAACACAACTATCATCAACATATATTCACTAGGTAGAGAACTTTGCAGTTATCTGAACAAGCCCATCCTCTTCTGCTACTTCTATTTTTCTCCAAAAACTCTAACCCCAAAACATACAGAAACTGCATATTTATCAAAGTTGCAGAGGCTCTCGTCCATCTGGGACTGAGACTCAACTCTACATTACTAGTTGTAGAACAACTTATTAACTTAACTAAAACATTGTTGGAGTACAACAATGTATACTTCACACTTGAATTAATAAAAAAGAGTGGTTCTTATCACACATAAAAGACCACTTATTAACTTAATCTAAAAGAATCCTGCAATTGAACAACTGAAAACTGCTACTGGAACTTAAACTGGATTGATGCATGCACTGGAATGAACTGGGATTGGCAGAAAAAGACTAGGAGAAACGTAACTAAGTTCTACATTGAGCATTGGCATGCATGCACTTTGTTTAAGTCCACTGGAGGATAACTAGTTGTATTGGCAGCTTCTTCACATTATCTTCTTGAGGAAGAGGTAGGTCTTCTGGTGTTTTTTTGGAGTCTTCGACATTCCTTCTGCAATCTAGATTATAGTTTCTCAAGTTCGTGATTATGGCGTTGCAAAGACCGGATTCTGAAACTTATGTTATGTACCCTTTGACTATCAGTGAGATGCTATGTCTCGATCATAACCATCCCTTCTTCTTTTTTTCTTTGTGATGGACCGGTCATGGTCTGCTAGTGTTCTGCTTCTCCTCGTGACTAGTTATGAACAGGAGGATGTGGGGAAAAGTGTCCAATAGGGAGATGAGATGAGTGGATGTGGAGAGGTGGATGGTCTATGGAGACGGGTGTGGGAAGTAGCGACGAGAAGGTGACGTGTAGTGAGAGGGGAAAAAATATACAAGTGGCGAGAGGTATCGGGAATGAGTGGAGGATAGGTGGCATGTGGTGAGAGGAGTAGATACGCGAGAGGTGATGTGTAGGGAGAAAAGTTAGAAAGGGGGGTGACATGATAGGAGGGAGGGTGAGAGGTAGAGTGAGTGGAGGACAGGTGTAAGTGGGGGTGTGAATGGTAGAGTGAGTGGAGGACAGGTGTAAGAGGGAGTGTGAGTGGTATTGGAGTGAGGGGTGAGTGGGATTCCGGAGGGGTGGGATAGGTGGTAAGCGGAACTAGGAGGAGGGGGGGGGTTGAAATCACGATGAGGTGCCACATTAGGTGGGCCCGAGGTGGGAGAAACCGCTTTTCAGACCCCCCCGTTAAAGGTAGAAAGGTCGAGGTGTTCCGAAATGCACTGAGGAACGTTGATCTGGGAAGAGGGGGATGTCACCGATGGATACTTTTGCGGGAGTTAGGCACTACAAGACAAAACATTTTGTCTCTCCGTGACTTTGGTTAAAACAATATGTGTGTGCCAGGAACCTTATTCTCGTTAAACCCCGTGTGAGTTTGAGACTCTGAATGTGAGAGAGCCATGGATTTGCATCCACTGTTAGATATTTATCTGATCTTTAACCACCATCAAAGAATTGACCTGTCTTCTTGGCTTTAATTGTAAGCCTAAAATGGACTTCTTTTATTTTCCGCCTTTTTTTGCGGAAGCTTATTGAGCTTACAAAGGACTTGTTGGACTTGGATGTCTCCTGTGCACACAAAAGACTTGGTGGACTTGTTGCATGCTCAATTAGTGGCAAATATGATGACAAGTATTTCAAAATCAAAACAGAACATGAAATCACCTTTCAATAAAGCGAAAAATATGGTGCAAAATAAGTAAGGATGAGCGGGGGCCATGAAGTTGAGTGATTAAATAATGGAGAATAAGCTAAGAAAGCAACCACAAAAACTCAAAATTGATGGATGTATAGGGTAAAGGAGGGAAAAAGGGCAGGGTTGCATACCTAGTTTACAACACATCCTGATGTCTTGGCGATGAGGTTCGTTTTTCTCCTTTTACTCTAGCTTCAACCTGTTCATGTCCCATAAGAAAATCAATGTGTCCCTGGTTATATGTGAATTTTCGTTCAAACCACCTCTCACTGGTTCTCGGTAGCCCATTGACTCTAAACACAATTTCTTTAGTAACTTGAACATGGAGTCCCCATATCACAACAATGAATAATCTAAATTCAAGGGTGAATTCTATTGAAATCACCATGTCAAAACCCTGCAATCTCTCAAAGTATGCCAACCATCCCTCATCCCTAAATAAGAGCACTTCAGGACGAGTACATAATTTATCTAGTGTAAGGGGTTCATCGTCAATCGAGGAGATACCAAGTAAATTGATTATTGTCCCCTAATTTACTTTTTTAGATGTTTAAAATTAAAAAATTATCTTTAATTTGATAGCTTTCTCCTTTTTTGAAACATTATGTGTGGTGCATCTTGTGCATCTGGATCCCAATAGATTTTGATGCTTTTAAAAACAATATCATTTATGGTGTGCTAATACATAATCAACAAGTTGTTGAGTTAAATTTGATATATTGATTTTTTTTTCACTTGTTGGTGTGTTCATAAATGTACAAATGCACTCTCGGTGATGTTCCAATACATCTTAGTGCATCATTGAGTTAAATTTAATAAATTGTATTTTTTGTCACTTTTTAGCATGCTCGTAAATGTACTAATGTGCCACTATCAATGCTTTATTACATCTTAAGTGCACTGAAAAGCTAAATTAATAATAATAAAAAACTCCCACACTTGTTGGTGAGCTCCATATTTTTCACATGTACCATGTGTGGTGCTCTAGCACATAGAACTAACAAGTTAAATTTAACTAATTAATTTTTCTCACACTTGTTAGTGCTCAATTGAATAGTATAAGACAACAATTGTAGTGTACTTGTAAGATGGTGCACACCACTTATCCTCAATAATATTCAAAAAACTTATCAGGCCATTCCATGGACGTATATTTTATTTAAGAGCATTGTTGTGCTCATAGATATTACACCACATCGTTAACATTGCATTGGTTTAAAATAGGTGCATCAATGAGTTTTACATTGTTTTTGGTAAAAAAACAAGTTTAATATTAAATGAATATTACAAATGGTAATTTACTATAGATTGTTTATTTTATAGATATATGTGCTTAATGAATTTGTATGTGAATCAAGTACAATGATGACAATAAAAACAAGAGGAGAAATATGTCAACATGTATACTTTTGAATGTGAGTAAGAGGCCCACGAGAGGGAGAGGATCTGTACCCTCATCCTATTATAGCTAAACTCATCTCTTTTGAGAGATGTTGGCCTCCATAAGTTTTATGAGGAGAATATCTCCCTTAAGGGGAACTCACTCTTATTGATGCAATTGATTTGTTGTTGGGAACATGGTAGCAAAGCTTTCACAATTGGTCCCAATTTGTGGTACTAACCCACAAAGGAGGATTTTTATTTCATCATAAGATTTTCTAGAAGGGGGGAGGATTTTCCCCAATTCTCTGATTTATTGCTTGGCATTGTAGAAGAGAGTCATATGGAATATGTTTAGAGATATGTCATTGTGTACATCATTAACCACAATGAGTTCCAAGTTGTTAGGGGTTAGATGAATTTACCCTCCTCTGTTGCAGATGAGTTTGAATGATTATCCCTTGTGGTCATGACACTAGCACACCATAAATCTAATGGGTATCACATTAATTTCCTTATGATGCACTTTGTCAATATTTTATTTCATAGGCATAGACTAATCAGGTGGCCTACCATTATTTTGCAACAGTTTTATATTTCTCTAGATCATTTTCATAGCATGCTTGAGGGGATACATGTATTCCCCTTTGCCTTAGAGATATTTTCTTTATTGTTTGATATGTTTTTTGTGACTTGACTGACATTCAACCCCCTCCCTCCTAGGTTGATTAATGGTGTGTGTATTTTCATGTGGGGGAAAACGTTTCCCAAGAGGGGCCAACTGGAGTAACCATGTAGGGCAGTGGGTTCAAAGGTTTTATATTTATTATATAGCGAGGAAAATACTATCCTTAATATTATAAAGTATCCATACACAAGGATGGACTGTCAAGGATTTCAGAACATCCTATTTAATCAGGATGAGCCACCAAATGAGAGCATCAATATTATCGTTATCTTTGGATTAATCTAGTTGCCTATTTTTTGGTCTTATTTAATGCACATGTAATTGATTGTGAGATTTCATTTAAATTGTCTAATTAGTATTGTCTACTATTTTATAAATATTGGATCATATGTTGGTGAGGGGCCTTTCCAATGTGATGAGGAGATGGCTAAGGCCAATCAATTGTATCATAAGTAGAGACTTGGAATGCCACACAATTAGATCACAAATTCCATCATCATGTGGAAAATCAAATATTTACAATGATGGCTTGTCCCAGAGTGGTGCCAAGATGACCTCAAGAGATCATGTGGGACCATGATCTTTAATAAATATATTTGATACTTCACCATGATATGAAGTTATTGATGTGTCACGTTGTTAGTTCCCTCAACCTACTCAAGAGGTTGAGGGGTCATCCATTAATATCTCCTCCTCTAGCAGGTTGACCACCATCTCCTCCCCCTTCTCCTCCACCTCCAGCAAGTCGACCACCAGCTCTTAAATAAAATATACGTCCATGGAATGGCCTGATAAGTTTTTTGAATATTATTGAGACCTATGTCGCTAGTTGCTACACCTATTGTTCTTGCTATTGATGCTATAGACGCTATGGTTTCATAGAGTGATCTACTTCCCAGTGGAGAGCTATAAAAGACTCTACTTTCTACATTATTATCTAGAAAAGATATTGATCATGCCTTTAGCTATGGTGGTAGAGGAATTGATGCCTCTAGCTTTGGTGGTTGACCTAGCTAGTAGTAGTTGACATGTACATTGACTTTTAGAATGTATATTTGACATTTGTATTTGACATTTATATATGACTTGAGATGTATATTTAAGATATAAATTGATTTTGATATTATCATTCATGTATATTATGCATTTTAATATCATGTTAATGTTAATGTTGTTTGATTTATAAAATGTATTATGTATATGTTAATGATTAATGATTAATATTATTAATGATTATTACTCATTTAAATTTGAGATTCCATATAATGTTTAACTCTAGGTATATGAAATCAATTAATTTGGATTGTGATTGCAAAAATTTATAATTATTTAATACCATACAATGTTTAACTCTTTTTCAAGGTGAATTCTTTATTGTCCAAGAAGATACAATATGTTTATTAAATATGTTTATTAAACATGTTTATAAACTTGATTAAATAATTCAATCAATGATTGCATGATTTATTAATTTTTTAAATCATTTATTAATTAAATGATATTTTTAAAATGTATTGTTAAATATTTTTACAAAACTTATTAAAGAGTTTGGTATTTCTCTAGATCATTGTTGTAGTGATTTTGATGGAATACTTCTCTTCACCTTTTCTTCCGAGCTGTTTACTTTATTTTTTAGAGGTTTCTAGTGACTTAGCCAATATTCAACTACATCCCTCCTATGTCAATCGCTAATGTGCATATACACATGGGGGGGAATGTTTCCCTATAGGGGATAACCTGAGTACCCATGTAGGCTGGTGAGTTCAAAGGTTTTGGATTTGTTACCTAGAGAGGATGATATCATCCTTGATCTTGTACAATATCTTTTCCAACAGTCATATGTTTGTTAGAAAAGCAGGACCGCGGAGCAATAAAATCAAACAAATGTGGAAACAAAACACAGAAGATACACAATACAAAAGAGACACAGATTTACATTGTTCACCCAGTGTTGGCTACGTCCACCAGAGAAATTTCCAGGTCCTTCCTTTATTATTATCCAGCAAAATGAAGGGATACAACCTACAACAAAACCCGTTGTAACTTCCTCTTCTTTCTCTCGCAGTCTCCTCTCTCATAATACAATACTTTCCATAATGCATAGTCGCAATAAATTTCCCTCATAACAGAGGGTTGCCTTCTAGGGAAAAAAACCCTAACATAATTTCTATCGTTAGATCTATGACCTTATAATGAATGGTCCATATTTACAATGAAATTACAATATACATTTACAAGGAAAGTTTTCCTTCAGGGGCTTCGCCCTCGAACCCTCTGGACCCCGCAGAGGGGGTACCCCCCCCTGCACTCCCCCGCGTGGAAGAGTGTACATACTTATGGGGTGTAAAGTCTTCATGGGGTATAAACACGGTTGAAAGCAAGGACCTCTGAATCATGAACACAATTAGGCTCCACAACCAACAATCTCCCACTTGGAGACTGATCTCAACAACTCCACCACTGATGTATATGCTGGACTCTGAACCTTCTTGAACTTGGAAAATTTCTCATCTTCATCTTCATTCTTGAAGACCCACTGAAACTAAGAAGGAACTTAGTTTCTCTCTGGTTACTCCCTTTTTTAACATGTCTGCAGGATTCTGGCTAGTGTGTATCTTTTCCAACTTCAAATTTCCATCTTCCAAGGCAGATCATATGAAGTGGTACCTCAACTATATATTCTTGGTCTTCGAATGGAAGGTTGAGTTCTTTGCAAGATGAATTGCACTCTCACTATCACAGTACAACCTGCTATTCTCCTGCTTCTTTCCCAATTCCTCTATAAACCTTTGTAACCAAATCATCTCTTTACTAGCCTCTGTAGTAGCAACATACTCTGCCTCTTTTGTTGAAAGTGCAACA
>ML843470.1:68788-83727 GCA_009831015.1 Picea engelmannii
ACATGAGGACCATGTAGAACACCCCATCCTAGTGAAACCAACATCATACATCAACCCACCAAGTCACTAGGAAATATCAACAACAATGTCATGAAACATCTACCTCCTACCACCATCATCATCTAACCCCTTGGGGAGCTAGAACCATCATCCAAATCCAAGATAAGCATATCAACCATACCATAATGAGATATTATGCTCCACAACCATCCAAAAGTGCAACCAAGGGATGATCAACAAGGCAAGCACATGTGAGAAGACCACCGAGCGCATAATCATCCAATCAAGGAGAAGTGAGACTCCCCCAACCAAAGACCTCCAAGAAACCAGCAGCAAATCCCATCAATGTGATGAAAATCACAAAGTGGAACCTTATTCAATATGAGGTGTAACAGGTCTAATGATCAGTTCTTACTTTCCAGCCTAGATATTGCCAACTATTTTCATTGTGACCTCTCTCACTATATCTTTTAAAGATGGTACGCCCTCTTGGAATATGTATGCTTCATGAATTTTGCCTACAGCGTTTCTTTTTGCCAACCGATATACAGAAAATTATACATGGCATCTCCAAATGTTTTAACAGAAACAGAGTGCTATACCCAGTCCTGGCTACAAATGAGAGACTTGCAGTCCACATAAGATCGCTGTCATGCAAGGTACATATAGACTCTAGAGCTTCTTTCAATTCGCATTACCAATAATCCCCACAAGAACAGTGCCCATCCTTGAAATGATGGAAACGGCTGGTATCCCTCATAACAATTTCTCGGGAAACTATCTTTGAAATGTATTTACTGGCAGAGTGACAGTCACTGCACACCCGAAGATTCTTCACAATTCGAATGGATGTCCCTGGTGGTGTATTAATAAGTCCAAAAGCAATTGCCAGCTTTTCACTGTGGCGAAGAAGCATATATTTCTTCTGCTCCTCTTCAACATCATGTAGCACACATTTTGTATCAGGGACGTACCCTGCAGCTTCCATCTGCCCTGACAATGTCTCCAATTTTGCATAAATTTCTTGCATCTGTGGGTGTGATCTGTCTCTGACAAGGAAAGTAGTTATCTTGTTATTGATCTCAATCCAGCTACATCCAGGCTCCTTCTTTACATTCCTTTCTTTCATTAATTTTCGTACTTTCTCAATGCCATCCCACCTGCCAACTGCTGCATATATGTTTGACAATTGAACATAATGTGCAGGATTTTTTGGTTCCAACTCAATAAGGCATTCTGCAACATGTTCTCCAATCTTTATATTATTATGAACCTTACAGGCACCAAGCAAAGACCCCAAGACGACAGCATTAGGTTTTATGGGCATTTTGTCAATAAATTCTTTGGCTTCATCCAGACGGCCAGCACGACCAAGAAGGTCAACCATACAGCAATAGTGATCCATTGTATGTGTGATGCCATAGTCTTGAATCATAGAGTCAAAGTATCGCCAGCCATCATCCACTAGGCCAGCATGACAGCATGCAGACAGAACGCCAATAAAAGTTACATAATTTGGCTTTTGACCTGACTGCTGCATTAGTTCAAAGAACTGAAGAGCCACTTTTCCTTGGCCATGCATGGCATAACCTACAATCATTGCATTCCACGAGACTGTATTTCGTCTAGACATTTTATCAAAAGTTTTCTGTGCATCCATTATGCTCCCACACTTGGCGTACATGTCAACAAGGGCACTTCCCATAAAAATGTTAGACTGCAACCCACTTCTAATGATGACTTCATGCACCTGCTTCCCGTCTCCCAAAGCTGCCAAGTTAGAGCATGCTGAGAGAACACTAGCAAATGTATCGCAGTTTGGCTTCATTCCTGTGAGTTGCATTTGCCGAAACAGCTTTAGGCTCTTATTAAAATGCTCATTCTGTGCATACCCTGCAATCATTGCATTCCACGAGACCAAATTATACTCGGGCATTGCTAGAAAAATCTTCAGGGCCTCTTCCACAAACCCATTCTGTGCAAAGCCAGCAATCATTGAAGTCCATGAGACCACATCTCGCTCAGGCATTTCCTGAAAAAGCTCCTGGGCTTTATCAATAAACCCATTCTGTGCATACCCTGTAATCATCGTATTCCATGAGACCACATTTCGTGTAGGCATTTCGTTAAACAATTTGCACGCATCCTCTACACTATTACATTTTACATACATATCGACAAGGGCACTCCCAACAAAAACATTAGAGATAAATCCTCTTTTAATTACCTCCTGATGGATCTCTTTGCCGTGCTCCAGAGAACCCAAGTTGGCGCAAGCTGGGAGAACAACAACATAGGTGAACTGGCTCGGTTGGACCTCAAACCGTTGCATCTGGTAAAGCAATCTCAAGGCCTCCTCCCCTTGCCCGTTCCTGGCATAAGCTGAAATCATCACTGTCCATAGCACAGCATTTCGTTCAAGTATTTTGTCAAACACATTGCGTGCAGCCTCTATGTCTCCACATTTGACATACATATCCACAAGGGCACTTCCCACAAACACATTACATTCAAACCCATTTCTAGCGATGTCCTGGTGAACCTCCTTGCCTACTTCCAGAGCTGCCAAGTTCGCACAAGCTGGCAGAACGCTCGCAAATGCAAAGTGATCAATCGCAATCCTTGTTCGTCGCATTTTGTAAAACAAATCCAGAGCCTCCTCGTCATGTCTAAGCCTGGCACAAGCTGCAATCATCACAGTCCAAGATACCACATTTCGTTCCGGCATTTCTTCAAACGCTTTGCGAGCATACTCGATATCCCCGGACTTAGCATACATGATGACAACCTTGGTTTCTAAAAACATGTCATGGGTTTTAGATGCTGTCTGAATGATGTGGGCATGGACTAGTTTTCCATATATCACCGTTTTCTTGTTGGCGCAACCATGCAAGAGGAATGCGTAAGTAGAAAACTCCGCTGTAACACCTCGTCGATCCATGCCATGTAGAATGTCCAGCGCTTCTTTCATTCGGCCCTGGTCACACAGCACACTCACATCTTTGTCTCTGTTAATGCCAACGCCATCACCAAAAGCTTGTTCTGCTCTCAGAGCACTGGTATTATTAGCACGCATAGATCTAGTGTTATTTTTACTGAATAAACTTCTACTTTTCGTTTTGAGGATATTTTTGGTACCATGATGTTGAATGACAGGTAGAAGAAACAACACCATCCTTTTATTCTGACTACAGATTGGTGCGTGGTACCATGGCAACCGTTCAGCGATTAGATGGCACTCCAAAGATTGCAATTTCAGATATCCTCTGGTTTGAATCGTTTTGATGGCATTGCATTTTCATAATCGAACTTTTATGGGTTTAGATTTTTTTATGCGGAGAAAAGTGTTTGAAACTTTACGATCTCTTTTGTATGTATAGAAAAATATTGTCAATATTGTCTATAGGTTTAATTTAAATGTTTTTCTTTATGTTAATTTTTTTTAATGTAAGCGTGGAGAGGAAATTACTAATATTAAAATGTAATAGAATGGTCACTTCATTGTATTAATTAATATATTTTAATTTTAATAGTTTAAAATTTATTTATCTATTAAACTCTCCAATTTAATAGCACTTTGTCTTCATAATTTTTTTTAAATCTAAAATTAACAAACTTCTATGTAAATGTAAATTAAATACTATTTAATTAAATAGTAGTAAAAATATTGAAAATCATGTTTTTCTTTTTAATTTATTAGCAATGTAAATGTAAATTAAATACTATTTAATTAAATAGTAGTAAAAATATTGAAAATCATGTTTTTCTTTTTAATTTATTAGCAATGGTGAACAACAAATTTCAGCGTGTGTATCATATTAAAACACATACACCAATTCTTTTAATCCTTTTAGTGAGTGTAAATATAGTAGACATTATCTTTATCCAACTTAAACTAACAATTTTACAACATTTAAGTAATATTTAAAATATATAATTATATCATAAGACATTTTTTAATTATGAAGTTTATGTCCACGATCGAACATTTGCTTCACGTCAATAAGCATGGGATGACCCCTTGCCAACTTTGTGTGTGTGTTTTTTTTTTTTTGGTTCATATAACAATTGCAAAAGAAAATGAAAGAATTAATATTGTGGTTATTATTTTTTTGGTGTCTACATTGTCATAGTGACAAGAGCAAATGGCCCTTATCAAGTTCATAGGTTTACTTAATTAAATGGTCCAATTAGGCATTTTTTATTGAAATGTTAGTGTTTTTGGTTATCAAACAATTGTTGTACTCTGGGGTTTATGAGTTTGATTGAAATGCAACTAATATGTAATACAAAAATGCAATATGAAATGCAACTAACTAAATCCTAGTTAGGTGGGGTGACAAAGTTTGTTCATGCAATTGATAACATCAAGAAAAATCTGGTTTGCTATTAGAATGGAACCTAAATAAGATACTCTCAACCTTATCTTAAAGTGGAATGGACTTATTGCTAAGAACACTTCCACATCACACAACTAGATAGTAACCAGGTTGACATAAAACATGATTAGGCATACAACAATAGGGGGAATAGTATACGACCTAAAGCATACATAATCAAATATTTGAGCAACCGAGAAAAGTCTCCAATCACCAAGAATCCATTAGTTTCATATTAGACATTGACAAGTATAAGATAAGTTAGAAAAAAAATCATAACACAAGAAGAGTCACATAGGCCATCATGTCCACACCCACAAGCACCAAGAGAAATGAATAAGGAGAGAAGAGTCTCAACACCAAACACAATGCTACAAGAGTATTGTAACTCTAGCTAACAATGGCCTATTTATTAACATATGAAGATAACTTACAACGCTAGAAAAAAAACCACTCTTTCTTGAAAGAAAATAGTTATATTTATAAGTTTTTACTTTTGTGGCCCTCGACCTTCTGACTAACTCTTCATTTTCCCTAAATGGGCCTTCATCTTCTAAGACATTTAAACTTTTAGTCAAATTACAATTGAACTGAAAACAAACTAGATCTATATGAGCTCTAGATATATCATGTACCCAAAGGGATCAAATGCCTAGAGGTGCAAACTTTTTGTAAAGTGAAAATTGCACAAGGGAAGGTTTGCACCTTGAGGGATTTGGTCCCTCTCATCATGCAATAGATTCAAAGTTAAGATGGATCTAGGTTGGTTGCAGTCGTAGGTGGCCATGTTAATTTTATTCTATAAATTAGAATATATAATTACCCCTTTAAATTTACTAAATATCATTTATTTTTTGAACATTAATGAGGATAAATAATAATAAAGTAACAATCACCACAAGGAAAACACCTTCTAGCAAAGGTTTTTAGTGTTGCAAGATTGGGAAAAAATTTCAAAAAAACATCTGTTATAACCTTGCAATTATAGTAGAGGTTTTTGCAAAGGTTTTTAGTCTTACAAGATTGAACAAAATTATCAAAAATACCTCCGCTAAAACCTTTGTTATTGGTAGTGGAGTTTTTTTTTTTTTAATTTTGACCAATTTTGTAACACTAAAAATATCTATAATTAGTAGTGGGTTTTAATGGATTTTCATTGTAACTAAAAATTTTGAGTGGTTAGAGTTTTTAATGGAGGTTTTTTTGTCAGTGCATTTAAACATTATGGCACACTAATGTGTAACTATTTAATATGCACCAATGCATGTCGTACATTATAAAGCACTGATGCTCTAAGCACATAGGAGCATTGGTGATCTAAGGCCATTTTGAGCATCAATGCTCCAAGACCAAAGTGGACCACTGATGTGCCCATGCCTAAAAGAGGAGCATCAGTGCACTCGTAGCTTATAGGAGTGCTAGTGCACCTGGAACAAAGTGAAGCACCAATGTCATTTCTCTAGGATCAAAGAGGAGCATTAGTACTCCAATGATAAAATATAACACCAATGATATCAAATAATAAATCAATTATTAATTTATTAGGAAAAATTTATTTACACTTAATAATTCATTAATATTTTTAGTGATTTTTACAACTTGGTTGTTTTGTATTTAATAATTTTTACGATTGAATTTAATAAATACATGATTATTGCATTGAGAATAGAGAGGTGCTTTATGGCCCGATATGACATAGATGTTGTCATGTACATATGTATATATGTGACAACATCTTAAATTAGCATAGATCCATCTTAAGCATGGATATATCAAGTCCTAGGAGGATCAAATTTCTTGAGGTGTAAGTTTTTTTATCATTTAGTTCCATGTCATGTACTAATTCCTTCATATTAAATGATAAAAAAATTCACATCTCAAGAAATTTGATTCCTCTTGATGCTTGATAGATCTGATTTTAAAATGGATCTTTACACTGAGAGTATCAAGGTGCTCTATAGCCCAATATGGCATAGATGTTGTCATGTACATATGTATGTATCTAACAACATCTAAAAAAATAGCATATATTCATTTTAAACCCAAATCTATCAAGCACTGAGAGGGATCAAATTTCTTGAGGTGTAATTTTTTAATCATTTAATATAAAGGAATTAATACATGACATGGAATTAAATGATAAAAAAATTTACACCTCAAGAAAATTGATCCCTCTCAACACTTGATAGATTTGAGTTTAAGATGGATCTATGTTGGTTAAAGTGTAGTGATAGCATGATTTTTATTTTAAATATTCCAAGTATTAGTTGTTACCCTTTTATATTAATGAATATCTTATTTATAGTTAAAAAAATGAAAATACTTGTAAAATATTAAACAAAAATTATATTTTTTTATTATTTGAAATAAAAAATTACAGTTAGAAGCATATGAAATGCGACATTAGAAATAAATAGAAGAATAATATTATGAAAATGTACAATAACTAATATTAAAATGTTAAGAATTATGATATAGTAATGGTAGCTAAACCACCCATACAAAACCACAATGACTTTCAAACCAATCAAGACACTTAATGAGTGGATCCCTTGTAATTACAAAACCACTCATTTGTTACATGACAAATGTTTGATGAAAACTCTCCAAAACCATTCATCCACTAGATGTAATATTCCCAAAGTGGAGAATCAATGCTCTCAAATCAAAGAAGAGCCCTAGTAGCTTTGGTGCTCCAAGACTAAATTGGAGCTCTAGTGCTCCTAGACAAAAGGGGAGGGTTGGTGCTCTAAGAACACTAGGAAGAACATTGTGTAGGTCGAAGAAACTCACGAACTTGCAAATAAAGGGAGGTGAAAACCTCTTTGAACATGCACTCATGCTGTAAAAATGTGTACCCCTTTCTTAGTCAATTTTTCCCTTCATTTGCTCACCATATTTGTTGATGTAAAACCCTAAAATAAATCCACCATTAACATTCAAATAAAGGGAAAACCCTCAAACCAATTTAAAAACAAAAACAAAAAAACTAGCAAAACTAGCTAATAAATAAGGAACAATATTGAGAAATAAAAAAAAAATAGAAATAAAATCAACAATGGGGATATGAATCCATATTGCACAAAAATGAACCCCTTTCTTGGTTGAACTTGCCTCTCATTTTCTAGCCATATATGCTGATGTAAAATCCTAAAATAAATCTACCATTAACTTGCAAAATAGAGGCAAAAGCCTCAAACCAAAGAAAACAAATAGCAAAACTAGCTAAGAAATTAGGAACAATGGCGAGAAATGGGAAAAGTAGAAACAAAATCAATAACAAGAAGAAATAAAATAATATGTCAAATAGGTCTAGCGCGGGTGGTTGAGAGGAATGATTGTTATCCTCCCCACCTAGGTTCAATTTTTCTAAGTGACATGGTGAGCTCATAATGAGTATATTGTTATAATGGCTTTGAGCCCTACTATTTATCAGCCTTGTTCTATGAACTAGGGTTTACCCTAGGTACCATCCTTGAAATGAGAGGAAGTACTTGGGGGTTTTCCCCAGGCAAGGTAACCTGGAAAAAAATGAAATAATGAAGACAAAAAAAGGGTACTTGGTTGCAATACTCTTTATTTTTCCTTGCATTCATAGTTATTTGTATTGCATCTTCTTGTAGACCATCTCCTCTTCCCTTCTCTCATGTGAAATAAAGAAATGAAACAAACCCTCACTTATACTATTTTTAAGAGTCATATTTAGGTTTTTCTCATCTTTTTTAACAATTAAAAAAAATATAAATTATTGTTTGATACTTCAGCGTATTAGGAGCACTGGTGCATCCATACATAAAGAGGAGAATCGATGTTCCCACACCTTAAAGAGGAACACCAATTCACCCATACCAAAGAGGAGCACCAATACTCTAAGATCACTTGGAAAAACACTACATTGCATAGAGAAACCTTGTGAACCTGAAAATAAAGGTAGGTGAAAACCCTTATGGATATGTATCCATGCTACACAAAAAAGTACCATTTTCTTTGTCATACTTGCCCCTCATTTGCCAGCCATATATGTTGATATAAACCCCTAAAATAAATCCACCATTAACCTACAAAATAAAGGAAAACCCCTCAAACTGGTAAAAAAATAGAAAAACTAGCTAAGAAATTCAGAACAATAGTGAGAAATAGAAACAAATAGAAAGAAAATAAATAATGGAAAGAAATCAAATAATGAAGAGGGGAAAAAAGGGCAACTTGGTTGTAATACTCTTTGTCTTTCCTTTCATCCATGGCTATGTGTATTGCATTCTCTTGTAGAAGCACCTCCTCTTCCTCTTTTCTTTTGTAGAACTACATGAAATGAAGAAATGAAACAAAACCTTCTTTTTTTCCTCTTTTTAAAACTTGTCTTTAGTTTTTTCCCACATCTTTCAATAAATTAAAAGAAATGTGAATTAATATAAGGTACTTTAATGTATTAGGAGCATTGGTGAACCCATACCTAAAGACGAGAACTAATGCACTTATGCCTTATAGGAGCACCGATGCGCTCATATCTTAAAGAGGAGCATCGATGCACCCCACACCTTATAGGAGCATTAGCACATCAATACAAAGATCAAGCATTGGTGTGTTTTGAGCTATTGACACTATGGTGCAAATGGGTCATGGAGCACTAGTGATCCTAAAGCAATGTGGAGCACTAGTGTGCTATGATCAAAGATGATCCAGGTGGATATCAATGGCCACCCACCTATTCCAACTGGCTCAAAACAGTTTTCTGGCAACTTACTATTTTTAGCAGTTTTCAGTTTCTAAACTTCAAGGGCCATTTTGAGGGCCTAAATGAAGTTTTTTAGGGATCAATCACCTCAATCATATCCATAGGATTTGATTGATCCCCCAAAATGAATCTCCTTGACGATGCCTTTCCAACGAGCTATCGTGCACCTCAAATGGAGATTGTATGCCAAAGTTACGCCCCTGGGAAGTTGATACACCATACTACCCAAAACGAGGTCCAGAAAACTGTTGGATTTTCATCTTCTGAGGTTAGGGTTTTGGATTTTATTTATGGTAAAAAGGCCTTTGGAGCCTCATTGTAAAATCATCTTCTAGCGAATGTGAGTAGCCATCACATCTCTTCTCGGAGATAAGTTGCCACCATTCTAGCAAGTCTTTCACTCTGTATTTTTACAGTCTAGTACATTTCACTCAATAATAGAAATTGTGTATTATTGTATCTTTGTTTTTATGGTTATATTTATGATATATCTATGTTATATTATTGGCTCTCTTGCAATATCTCTGTGTATTTATGTGTTATATCTCTGCTCTCATTTTGTGCCGAAAATAATCCGGATCAAAAGAGGAGCACTGATGTATTCTAGGGTTGTTGACACTTTGGTTCATATCGATATAGAAGCACTAGTGCACCTAGACTAGTGTTGATCAATGATGAATCTTAACCAAAGTAAAACATTGATGTATTGTTGGCATGTTGTTTCTCTAGTGCACTTGTTTCCATGGAGCATTGGTGTTGCTCATATTAAAGCACACAGGTGTGTTTAGGCACACCAATAGAAAAACATCCGCTAAAACCATCAATCACTTACCTCTATTATCAACCTCCATTATAAATAGAGAAGGGGATTATTTATTTTTTATTTTTTGGGGGGTGGGGGGTTCCACAAAAACCTTTGCTAAAATTTGTTTTCCTTATAGTGCATGTTCATTGATGGGGATGATGAATAATAAAAAATTGATATGATAAAGATATTGAATAACATATATATCACTTAGTGATCAATTTCAATCTTTCTTTTTCAATTATTTTCTTAAGCACATTGGCCCATTTCCATCTTTACATATCAATAATATGAAAATGAAAGTTTAAATTGTAAACCACTCCAACCTTTAATTCAAGATATTGCAATAAAGGTGAAACCTTGCAACTATTTATTTCCAGTATGTATAGTTTCTATGTCCAATGTTAATCCAATTGACTTATGGATTGTTAATAACTATGACTAAAATAAACAAAATTGCATGCTCTTTGTTCTCATTCTCTTCATCTATGTAAGGCATTTGGAATTTCTCTTAGCCTTATTGTCTATAGAAAAGTAATTATATAGCAAATTGTAATCAACACCTCATATGTATCTTAATATTTTAACCACAAAACATGGAATATGATCGTTTTAATTTGCAAATAAAAATATTATCATTGCTAACAAAACAAAGAGATGTATTTTCCTTTGATAACATAGAACATATTTCACAATATTATAAAATGTATTTTAATATTGTTTTGTTGCCTATATTTTTTGAGTCACTTTGCCTCACAATTTGCATTTTCTTAGTGTTGAAATAAATGTATCAAAGTCAATCATTTTGCATTATATCATTATTAAAATTAATGTAACTTATTATTTTTCCCTACATCATTATTAAAATCAATTTAAATAAACAATATCTTTTTTCAAACTCTTAATAGAATTTAAAAAAACTATTAAAGATTTCATTAAAATTCTAAATACACTTTTGACTTGATATTTTCAATTCCTAATACTCCTAGGATTTCATAATTACAATTATCAATGCCATGATCAGAAATCCTAAAGTCCTTAGTATATCACAATTATACTTCTCAATGTTCTAAAATTTTTATACTCACGATTCACAATGTAATAATGAATTACAAGACTAATAGGTTTTCGCATGGGTTATTTCTAATCCTTCTTGATGTTTAATAGACTGAGAGTTAAGATGGTATCATTTATCTCTAAATAATTAATAATTTTTTTGATGTTTTCTTTGCAATTAGCAAATAAAATATACAATGAAATGCATCACAAATTTCTTCAAGCAATTCAATTCTAAATGTTAAAGGATAATTGTTTCTTAGCAATGTAAACCAAAATTGTACAATGGAAATTGTAAGTTTTAAGAACTATGCAATGTTGGGTTGTTATATTCTTTGCGGTGAAAGTTTAAGGTCGAAGTGATCGACCAGGAAATTCGAAGTTGAAGTGATCGGTGACAAGTCGAGAGGTCAACCGAAAATAGGTCATCATGACGTAATGTGGCATCCAACTGAAGACCAAATGGAGGTCGATTGGTAATCCGACTAGTAGTTGACTGTAACAGAATCCTGAGATTCGTGGGATTTGTAGCCAACGATCCGTGTGGATCTATAACCATTTTTGGGCATCATTCTTTAGGGTTTTTCCTACTGTAAATCCTATAAATAATGTGTGTTGTAATTGAATTAAGTTAGATGTTGAAGTTGATCTTCATGCTAATCTTTAGCGGTAGGTTATTGGTCATGTATATCTAAGTCGAATTGGCTATAAGGTTGTTCTTGTGTAAAGCAAGAGGGTATGATGTCGATTGTTTTTTAGGTGTACACCAAGGTTAGACATGTAACCTTTTTATTCTAAATGATTAATACAACAAGAGAGAAAGATGCTCAAGGAATTTTGGTTTCCCCATTTGAGTTTCTAGGTTAAAATCTTTGTGTACTGTGTGATTTCTTTGTCATTTACTTTCTTGTTTAAATTTGTCTTCTTCTCTTCTACTAGGTTTGGCATGGAA
Source organism: Picea engelmannii (assembly GCA_009831015.1). Classification (NCBI taxonomy): domain Eukaryota; kingdom Viridiplantae; phylum Streptophyta; class Pinopsida; order Pinales; family Pinaceae; genus Picea; species Picea engelmannii. Next base: position 80,716 of record ML843470.1, read on the forward strand.
GCATATTTCCTAACACATGGTATCAGAGCTTGGTTTGACAATCTTGGATCTGAGCTAAACCTTAGGTCTAGTAAGAGTCATAAGTCAGAGATATTTAAAGTTGTTCTTGAAAGAATGGAAAGTAGTTCGAGGATATAGATTGAAGAATTCAATGGAAAAAATTTTGATCTTTGGAAGCTTAAAATTAATATCTCTTTGTAGATGGAGAAAAATGGGTAGTAGTCTGTCCAAGTACAATTTCGACAAGTATGTCAAGGGAATAATGTTAGAAACTCAAAAGAAGGGAAATGCATATGATTCGACTGTGTCTTGTAGATTAGGTGTTTTTGAATGTCTCAGGTGGATATTCGACTAAGAAACTATGGGATAAGTTGGGAATCATGTACCAGTCGAAATACCTGGTGAATAAGTTGCTCCTTAGAAAGAAACAATATCTTATGAGGATGAGTGATGGTAGTTTGATAACTAAGCATTTGAATGAATTAAATACTATAATATGTCAGTCATCGTCTGTAGATATTAAAATCACCAAGGAGGACAAATGTATTATCCTATTATGTTCTTTGCCAGACTCCTGGAATAACTTAGTCATGGCTATAGGGAGTAATTCGACCACATTAGAACTAGAAGATGTGGTTTCATCTCTATTGTCAAAAGAAATGAAATAGAAGAACATGGAAGGATCGACCAAAGATGATTTAATTGTAAGAGTTCGACCAGTTGACAGAGATAAATGTAAATTCTCTAGTAGAAATTTAAGTCAAAGGGTAGATCTAAATCCTTGATTCATTCGACAAGAAGATGTTGGAAATGTGGTAAATTTGGGTATCATAAAAAGGAATGCAAGTTGAAGGCAATGTAAGTCAGTATAGATCCGATGAGAAACAATCGATTGAGAGAAAGACTACTTCAGATAAAGGAGGAGATGTGTATCTGGTGTTGACCAATACACAATCAGATCAAGATGTTTGGTTGATCGACTCAGGAGAATTCTATAATATGACACCTCACAGAGAATGGTTATGTGAATATGAGAGATATGAAGGAGAATATGTGTTCTTGGGGGATGAATCAACAACCAAAATTGTTGGATGAGGAAGATTCCAACTGATATTGCAGGATGGGAGGAGTAGAATCCCTTCTAGGTGTGCTACATATTCCAAGTTTGGAAAGAAACCTAATATATGTGAGCAAGATGAGTGATGCAAGAGTGCACACTCTATTTCAGAAGGATATGTGCAAAATGGTCAGGGTGTGATGGTCTTAATGAAAGGAGTTTGGATTGGAACCCTATACAAGTTGTTATGGAATTTTGAGTCGACTCGATGCAACAACATTGTTGTTCTTGAAGTTGAATCGACTCATCTCGGGCTAAGCCGATTCAAATCGACTCAACAAGTTCTCATCAAGTCGACCTGACCATGTTATGGCATGAGAGGATGTGACACATTGGAGAAAAGGGACTTCTAGATATGCATAACAAAGGTATGGTCGAAAGTTTTCCTAAATTTAATTTAGAAGTTGATTTTTGTGAAAATTTCATATATGGGAAACCAAACCGGGTTAGTTTTCCATATGGAGTGACAAGGGAAAAGGGGGTTCTAGAATTGGTTCATAGTGATGTGTTCATGCCTATAACGATCCCTTCACTTGGTGGATCCTTGTATTATGTCTCCTTCATAGATGATTTTTCTAGGAAGATGTGGATATATTTCCTAAGGAAGAAATCAAAGGTTTTTGAGAAATTCAAAGAGTTTAAATCTCTTGTGGAAAACTAGACATATAAGAAGATAAAGGTGTTGAGAACTAACAATGGTGGTGAATTATGTGAAAAGTATTTTGATTAATTCTCCAAGTAGTGTGGAATAGCATGTCGAAACACCACACCATATACCCCATAAAAAAATGGAGTTGTTGAGAGAATGAACAAAACATTGATGGACAAGGAAAGGAGCATGCTCAGTGGTGTTGGGATCACACGAATTATGGGAAGAAGTAGTCGACACTGAAAAATATCTAGTGAATATGTCTCCTTCATCAACACTGATCGACACGACTCCACATGAGGTATGGTTTGGAAAGAATCTTTCACTTTCACATCTCAAAGTATTTGGTTGTGATGCATTTGTGCATGTTCCCAAGGAAAAGAGGAGAAAATTGGAAAAGAAGGAAGTTAAGTGTATTTTCATTGGATACAAAGAAAGAATGAAGTGATGTAGGATCTGGGATTCTTCATCTAGGAGAACAATGTACTGTCCATATTTGGTCTTTAGAGAAGTTAGAGGTAAGACCAAGTCTGAAGTGGTTCAAACATAAAAAAAAAACCTAGAGAAGGTGAGATTTGAACTGAGGAACGAAGAAGATGATTTAGATGAGTCGATTGAATTAGACAAAGAGGTGTAACAACCAACCCTAGTGGTAAGGAGGTATGAATGAGTAATAAAACTAGTTGAAACGTACAATCTACCAGATTTACATTTTGTATTTCAAATTGGTCATGGAGGTAGTCTCTAGAAGGATGCCATGGTAAAAGAGATGGAATCCTTGCACAAAAATGAGACATGGGATTTGTTCAAATTACCTTGTGGAAGAAATCCCAACGAAAACAAGTGGGTGTTCAAGAAAAATATGAACGCCACAGGTCAAGTCGATAAATTCAAATCTCAACCATTATCGAAAGGATATTCCCAAGTTGGAGTCAACTTCAGTGAGATTTTTTCCCCTGTTGAAAAATCAACTTCCATTAGAGTACCAATATATCTGGCTACAACATTTGACCTCAAAATAGAATGAATGAATGTGAAGACAATTTTCCTACATGGGAACCTGGAAGAAGAAATCTACATGAAATAGCCTGAAGGATTTGCAGTAAAGGGCAAGAAAGAGATAGTGTGCAAATTAAATAGATCCCTTTGTGGCATAAAGAAATCACCAATGATGTGGTACCAAAAGTTTGAAACATACATCCTTAGTTTGGTATTTTTGAGAAGCAAAGTTGATCACTATGTATAT